>OZ018332.1:38807026-39092026 GCA_963969495.1 Ceratothoa steindachneri | reverse complement strand
ATAACCTGCTATAACTTGCCATGGACCTTCTATTAATTTATAAC
Organism: Ceratothoa steindachneri; assembly: GCA_963969495.1. Taxonomy (NCBI): domain Eukaryota; kingdom Metazoa; phylum Arthropoda; class Malacostraca; order Isopoda; family Cymothoidae; genus Ceratothoa; species Ceratothoa steindachneri. The sequence continues at coordinate 39,091,982 of OZ018332.1, read as the reverse complement.
TCAGAGAAAAACAACGTGATTTTCTTTTTTCTAGTAATGTTAATACCACAATGGTACTGAAGAACAAAATAAACAAACTTCCATTCATAAACGTCATCATGATCCTGAATAATCGCAAAAAATATGAATAAAGTATTCGTAAATTAGAATAGTCTCAGCCGATGTGTGGGAGCTGAAAACAAATGGCCTGCACATTGACATTAGAGTAACGGTGAATTTTTTCAACAATTCTACTTAGGGAGAAACAAAATAAACGCGAAAGATTATTCCTGGTACTTTTAAATAATGGATTTACTATCTTGTCCATACATTAAGACGAGGAGGGCAAGATACAACACACCTAAGGTAATCCATATGTATATAAGAAAATCGGGAATAACGGCTTCATTTTACCATTTCTAGATTTTCCCGATTTACTTCAATCTAAAAACGATTGATGGAAGTTCTCATTTATAATGAAAATTAGGAAGTGAAAAATGAGTCGATAAATTAGAATTATTGATATTTGGATGTGGTGAAATGTCAGCAACTTAAACAAACATTAAATTTATTTAAAGTAATTTAATTTGCTTAAAAAAATGCGACTTTTTATTCAATTTCAAAGGTTGTTGAAATATCCTCGATCCAGGAAGTTAGTTCACGTAACTACGGCGCCAAGTCATTAATAATGAAAGAATATTAGATGCATATAACTCAGATCCTGCACTTTAAAATTCGACAAAATGATGATCATTATCTTACCCATCCATTTCCACCATGCCTGGATGGACACAAGTAGGAATAAATTATATCTTAAGTGAAAAAACTATTCGAATATCTGGAGCAAAGTGGAGCCAGAGTCAGGAGAGTTGCACATCAAGTACCAACTCTTGGCATCTTAAGTATTCTCTTGGCTCCTCGAGCTCTGTAGGTACGGCCTACATATTTTTACGTACACTAAACTCATGACTTTCTTCGTCTGTTCCTTTGCGAATTATAGTCTTCTCATTTCCCATTCAATCATAAATAAATGAGTTTAATTTCAAGTTTTGTCTCTCATGAGGAAATTTAGACTACATTACGATGCCATTTTTAAAAATATTCAAACCAACACCAACGAGAGCATCTCGCGAGGAAAGTTTGTAAGAGAGATCTGTAAAGTGAAGTTAAATAAGTTAAAATGTATTATTTTATTGCTATTTCAGATTTAAACTGACGATTGCGAAAAGATTACTTAGAAATCACTGTAATTTCTTCAAAATGATATTTGATAAATATTTGGAGGTGGTTTTAAATATCTTCGTTATTTATTTTTATTTAATCTTGGACGTTTCCTTATTATACTAAAAACATTTTCAAATTTTATATAATATAATATCTCCGGGCTATTGATAGTAATGAAGAGTCACGTGTTTAATGGTGTAGGAATGGGTAGAATGTCATTAATATATGATGAAGGTGTGAAATCTGGCAACCGAATCATGGCAACTGAATTCAGGTTCGCGAGCAACTGCGCGAGGACCCAGGTAAACCTCAGACCGAAACTTAAGTTTAGGGGAGTTTATTCCTTTCCATTGATTCAATTGGTTTGGACTCCCAAATGAGTGACAAACAAAAATGGATATCTGAATAAGTTCAAACAAAAGGGGTGGGGGGATCGTGTGGAAATTCTATTTCCGAATTGGCTACTGTCGATAAAGAAAAACAGGTTGTGCAACTCGAAGAAAAAGAGAAAGAAAGAGTGTTAGAAAATTTGAGATCGAGGTGAACAAAGAAAGAGTCCGGTAGAGCAGGAACTCCGGTTGGCTGAAATGAGAAATCAATCACATGTCTGCCACGGACTAATAAATTACGCCAAATCGCCATACCATCCTTTGAAGACGTAGATGATATAAAGGCTTTTATAGCCTGATTCGAAGCTGTTGCCAAATAATTTCAATACCCTCCTGAAACGCATAGACTTCAGTTAGGTTTATTACTAAAAATCAGAATTATTTTGGTCGTCGATTTAACCTTAGTGATGAAACTCGAGCTGATTACGACTCATTAAGAGAGGTTCTACTAGAGTCCCTTAAATTTACCCTCTATTTTTACATGAAGACGTTTCGGACCCTTAGAGCGACCTATAGATGGCACCTGCCGCGTTTATGTTAACAAACTGAAAGGCTTCTTCAAGTTTTGTTTAAAGTCCCCCAAGGTTGGTGATACATAGCGTGATCTATTCTACTTCCTGGTTGAGGAATAATTCCTAGCCTCCATTGCAGCGGATATACGAAGGTTTTGCAAGGAGCATGATGCCCATGGTCATACTTAGTTGATCAAGCTTAGATAATCATTTACAAGCAGCCCACGAAGCGAATCTAAAAAATCAGAAAGCAAAACATGTCCAACGAATGAAAACCACGATTCCAGTGTCCAACCAAAGCGAACATGGAAGAAAGGTTCATCTCCTTCCAGAGGGTGAAGTAAGTCTAGTCCAGGCCCCCTGATGAAACCAATCAAGTGTTACGTTTGTGGGGATAATAATCATATTGGCGGGAAGTTTCCTCTAAATCAAGCTTCATTCCTTCTAAAAGAAAGAGCTTCGGTCCAGATGGTTGAGAGTTTCAATTCGTCCGTAGTGCCGACTACAGCCAACGAAGTGCGAGACAAGAAGGTTGAGTTCTGTCAACTTGGCTCAAAGGGAAGAAACTGTCTCCCAGACTGGAGAAAGACTGACGATCTCTGGCACAGCTAATGATACCCTCGTTACTATATGTCGAGGAATATGTCGAGGGGTGGTTAGAGTTCTCCCTGACTCTCTTATATAAATATATATATATATATATATATATATATATATATATATATATATATATATATATATATATATATATCCTATTATCACGAATGGGGAGGGGTCGTTGTACTACTCCTTATACTTCGTTCGGCCCGTGCCTTAAATGGGTTTATTGACTCAGAGTGCTTAGAGGTTAGCTACGGAGGGATTGGAATAAACTTTGCCAGCACGCGACCCAGAGGAAGTTAGATATACAACAATATGAAAATAAAGCTTTAATCAACGCTAAACACCCCGTAAGGGGCGCGGCGATTTGCCATCCTGACCGCCGGGCTGACGGGACTCAGCACCCCGTCCAGCCCCAGCTTAGCCTCTCTTCCTTCCTTCAAAACACTTGTTTCCTTTCTTTTCATACAAACTCTCCCACAACTTTTTCTGGTCAGCCTCTAATTTCACAGGATAGATGCTGACCTTCTTCTCGGCCAACCGTCCTGGATCGGGGCTGAGGGGGAAGGGGCCAATGTTCCCTAACCCCTGAGCTCCGGTCTGGGGTAGTTGGTTTTTAACAACCTGCCTTATCCCCACCCATACCTTCCTCACATCCCTTTTCCTCTTCTTTTTACATTCTATCTGTTTTACGCCGTGTCTAAGGTGGAGCCGCCATGCCGATGGACTGCCAGGCCACCAGGCGGAAGGGGTGGTCCCAAATGGCGGCGCCTGGCTCTGCCGGGCTTGTAAGCACCTCTCGCAGTGCGGGCTACTGCGAGAGGAGATGTGCGATTGCGTCCCGTATAAAAAAGAGGGTCACCATGCCCATGTATGTACAACAAAAAAAATCCCAACCCTCAACTTCCCTTGAAACAGCGAAGGAGCCGCCCTCGGGCAGCTCCAGTAAAAAAATGGAGGTTCCCCCCCCCCTGTGCTTGTGCAGGGGACCCTCCATATTTCTCTAACCGGAGAGGACGCTTACTCCTCTCCTTCGCCTACGGGTACGGGGGACTCCCCCTCACCCCTTTCTCTGGAGGTGCTTTCGGGGGCCTCTCTTTTTCCAGTGGCAGTCCCCTCTTTCCTTTCCAAGGGGACTACCAAGAAAGCCAGCAGGCAGCCCTTAGCCAGCCGCTCCCCATCGAAGCGGCTTGGTAGGGCAAACCCCCTTAGGGGGGAGAGGGAAGCCAGGCCCCTTCGGTCGCTTCCCTCAAAGGACCTGCTGGCAAGGATATTGAACCTTGCTGGGGTGAAGGCCTGTGCCTCCCCACAAAAGACTAGTGACAATACTGCCAACGGGACCTGCGATGTCTTGGGAGGGGATAGCCAACTGTAGGCCCCTCCTGTGACACACATGGTCCTTGAGGAGCCCCAGCCTCAGACAGTAGGGCCTTTCATGGGGGAAAATCTGGGCTCGGCGCCAAGCACCGAACCCGAATCCGCCCCTATGCAAGGTCCTCCTCAAACGGCTGCAGGCTCCGAGGCAGTACAAGGAGGGTCGGAATCTGCTCCGACAGGTGCCCCTACGACTACCAGGACCTTCTCTATTTCGGAGAGGGACCTGGCTGAGGCCGGTCCATCTGGCATGGGGTCTTCGGCCGGTGGAGGTGAGAAGCGTGTTCATTCCCTGCCCTCATCTCCTAAAAAAGAAGAATAAAAAGACAAGAAAGACAAAGAAGACTCGGGGCTGCTCTCCATCCGCGGGGGCTGCGGGAACGAATGGGTCTGCTGCCACTTTGGTGGGCGACCAAGCCAAGATCGGCACATCCGGCCCCTCTACTCCCCCATGTGCGGAGCCCCTGACTAAGACCAAGAGTGCACTGGGCAGGGCCTCGATGACATCGGGGCCCCTCATTCAGAGGTTAACTGGCGTTTTCAAGCCCGCTGGCTTCAAGTGCTTCCTCGTTATTCACTCCACTGATGGCAGCATGTTGTCCAAGGGCAACATGATCCCTCAGAGGAGAGAAATAGCTAGTGCAATTGGTAGAGAGCCGAAGGTGACCCGTTTCTTGGACGGGAGCCTTCTGGCGAATGCGGTGAATCCCGCCGAGGCGGCCAAGATAAGTGCTGTTCGGACACTTCATGGCACCCCGGTGAGCGTGACGCCGCACTCTACCATAAACTTTGTGAAAGGAGAAGTTTATGCGAGGGAACTCGTTGACTACTCCATTGAGGACATCACCCTAGAGCTGGCCGACCATGGGGTGGTCAAGGTCGAACGTGTGATGAGAAAACAGGGAGGGGCCTCAAAACCCACCCCTACACTCTTCGTCACGTTCGATTGTGAAAAGCTCCCTGAGTAGGTGCGTGCCGGTTGGTACTGCTACCTCGTGAAGGCATTCGTGCCACTGCCGCGGCGGTGCTAGTACGTTCACCGTTTCGGCCATACGAATCACTCATGTAGACGTGCAAAGTCAGGGTCACCCAAGGTCTGTGTAAATTGCTCCAAGGTTGCACACGATAAGTCCAAATCGTGTGTGGCCAAGTGTGTCAATTTCAGAGAGCCGCACCCTGCTTCTTCGAAGCAATGTGGTGCATATCTCCTTGAGAAAGAAATCCTGGCCATTCAGGCCCAGGATAAACTCTCATTTCGCGAGGCTAAGGACTTGGTCCTGGCGTGTCCGGCTCTGCCTGGGACGTCATATGCCTCAATAGTTAGAAAGGCACCCTCTGCTCCTGGCCCATCCAGACCAACGAGCACGGCCTTTTCCGCGCCCATTCGGAGCCCTTCTGTGGGCTCTACCCAACCCGGGCGCTTCCCTGGTAAGCTGGCGGGCAAAAGGGTTCATACCCAGCTCCAGCTAAAACCAGGGCTCCACCCTCTCCCCCAGCGTAACCGTTTTCCGCAAGGCGAAACGGCTACGCGCCTCTACAGAGTCGTTAGACTCACAGGAGGTTCCTAAAGCTATCCCCCGAAAGGAGGACACCAACAAAGGATATTTAGCTCCTTCACTCACGCCCCGAGGTGGAGCGAGTGGTTCGGAGAAGGTGGTTCCTCGAAAAGAGGGCCCCCCCGTCTCCGAAGCCGCAACGCCCGCCTAAGGTTTCGAGGAGGAAGGAGGAAAAGACTCGCATGGCGAGCCCAACCTCCCCCAATAAGTCCTCGAAGGCGACAGCGCTTTGTCCGGCCAACAGCGCCTGGGGTTCTGCCCCCGGGAAGCGTACGGCCATTCCCGTGAGGGTCTTCAGTTCGATGAGGGCCCCCGCAGCTCCTCCGAGCTAGGCCTGGAGGGCATATTCCTTCAATGGAATTGCCATGGACTCCGGGCCAACTGGGAGGAACTGCGGAGGCTCGTCTCGTCCCGTTCCCCGTTAGCTATCTTTTTGCAGGAGACCATGCTAGGCGCGTGCCCCCTGCCCGCCCTCCCGGGGTATAAGGGTTTTCCGACCCCACCACCGCGGAATGGCCTGGCTGGGGGATGCTCGGTTTACACCCGGCATGATGTCTCCGTTCTTCCTTTCTCTTTAGATACCTCCTTTCAGGCAGTGTCTGTGCAGCTGCACCAAGATAGGAGGTATACTATCATTTCTGCGTACATTCCACCGTCAGCTGACTTCGACGCGGGAGATTTCCGCCACCTCGTGGCACGGTTGCCGAGGCCCTATCTCTTGCTTAAAGATCTGAACGGCAGGAATCCTCTCTGGGGAGATTGCTCCATAACTCCCAGGGGACAAGTCCTTGCCGATCTGATCGAAGAGCTTGAGATGGGGGTCCTAAACGTGGATGAGTTTACGCATCACTGTTCGAGAACCGCTTCATTTTCTTGCCTTCACCTATCTTTGTGCTCTTCGGATGCACAGCCTGATTTTGATTGGGGGTTGGTCGATGACCTCCATGGTAGTGATCACTTTCCCATTCAAATATCATTTTTAGGGCAACTGCCGCCTAAGAGACCACCTCGGTGGTGCTTGGCGCGGGCGCGGTGGCCTGCATTTCAAGAAATGACTGAATTCTCTATCTCAGTCGAGGAGTTTAGGTCGGTAGATGAGGCCGTTGAGTTCTTCTCCGGCAACCTCATCGCCGTGAGCCTGACTACTATTCCTAGGACGTCTGGCTGTTTTGCACTCCGACCACTTCCATGGTGGTCGGCCGAGTGTGAGCCGGCCCTCAAACAGAAGCGTTATACATATATGCGCTATAAGCGCCGCCCCAGCGATCTCACTGTCGCTGAATTTCGTCTGGCTAGGGCTAGGTTCCGCTATATTTCGAAGCACGCACGCCACTCTTCTCGGTGGGCATACGTGTCTTCACTTAACGGGAAAGACCCCTTCAGCTGAGGTGTGGAAGCGAGTCAAAAGGATTCGAGGCAAGTTCTCGCAGGACTCCCCTCCCGTTCTCCAGGAGAATGGGACCGCAATCTCGGACCCCGCGTCCGTGGCGGAATCCTTAGCGACCGCTTTTTCCGCATTCTCTAGCCGTGATGCAGCTCCGCCAGCATTCAATGCACGTCGTGATGTCGCGAAAGGCCGCCGGCTGGACTTTACCTCCAGAGGCAGAGAACCCTTCAACGACAAGTTTACTTTGAGTGAGTTGCGTTCCGCTCTCACTTCGTGCGCGGATACCGCCCATGGTCCGGACGATTTCCCGTACGCCATGCTTTGAGACCTGGGTGAGCGAGGCATGGCCTTTCTGTTAGATTTGTTCAACAGGATCTGGGTGGAAGATCTTCTCCCAGACTCATGGCCAATCGCTACTGTGCTCGCCTTTCGCAAACCGGGGAGAGATCACTTTACTCCGACCGGTTTCCGCCCAATCTCTCTAACCTCTTGCGTGTGCAAGTTGATGGAGAAATTAGTAAACGTTAAATTAGCCTTTTGCCTGGACAGCGGAGGCCATCTGTGTTCTGCATAGTGCGGCTTCCGCAAGTTCCACTTCACTTCGGATGCTCTGCTCCGACTGGAAAATGCCGTCTGTGAGGCTTTCCTACGTAGAAAGCACTAGGCCACGGTGTTTTTCGATCTGGAGAAGGCCTATGATACTGCATGGCGATACGGTATCATGGAGACTCTCCACACGATGGGGGCGAGGGGACGCCTCCCAATGTTCATATATGAATTTTTGCGAGATCGTCAATTCCGCGTACGGGTGGGGGGAGCCCTCTCAGGCTCAAAGGAGCAGGAAGAGGGTGTCCCGCAGGGAAGTGTCCTCAGTGTCACACTCTTTGCCCTGAGCATCAACGGCATCACCTCGGTGCTGCCGGAAGATGTTCTCGCTACGCTCTACGTGGACAACCTTTCGATCTCTTTTGGCGCGGCCCAGATGCCAACTATGGAGCGTCGACTCCAACAGGCATTGAACCGCGTCTCTCGCTATTGCGAAGCACACAGGTTTCAGTTTTCTTTTTCCAAGAATAAGGTGGTGCACTTCTGCCGCCATCCACGGCTTCACCCCGACCCAGATTTGTTTTTTAATGGGGTGCCCCTGGTTGTGGTTGAGTCGCACCGTTTCCTTGGTCTTGTATTCGACCGACGCCTCACCTGGGAGGCTCATATTTGCAGCCTTAGGGTCTCTTGTACCCGCGCCATGGACATTCTCCGTTCCGTGACTTTTAGCGCTTATGGCGCTGATAGGGCTAATGCCCTACTTTTTTATCGATCCTTTGTTCGTTCAAAGCTTGACTACGGATGCCAGTTTTAGGCATCCGCAGCCGAGCGTTTATTGCGGAAGGTGGATTCGATCCACCACACCGGCCTTCGCCTTGCGACCGGTGCCTTCCGAACTTGACAGCCTGTTGGTTGATGCTGGGGAGATGCCACTCGCTCTGCGCCGCGGGCAGTGTATCACTCGCCTGTACGCGCGAGCCCGGCGCCTCTCTCAGTCGCCAACAGCTCTCACTGCATCCGCCAGGAAACTCCTTCGAGAGGAGGATATAGCTCTCGGTCCGGTGGCGCGCCTGGTTCTGCCCAGGACGCCACCCTGGGGGGTACCACATTTGGCTATTTGTCGCCACGCCTCTTTTTCCAAAGCTTGTACTGCACCGGGAGTATTGCGTTTGACCTTTTTGGAGCACACATCGTGTTACGCTGGAACCGTGCCAGTGTATACGGATGGCTCCAAGTCCCAAGAGGGGGTTGGCTTCTACTCCGTGTTCCCTCTGTTTGAAGTCACGGGGGCTCTACCAGGCGCTGCGTCTGTCTTCACGGCCGAGCTGGTGGCAATACGCCACTCGGTACGGGAGATTATGCGACTCACAAAGCGCCCTGAGTGCTCTCGGGTCATTGGAATCTCCGCATCCCCTGGTTCGCAATATTTGTGACGCCACGGTTTTGGCGAGCCGGTCAGATGTCGAGATTATCTTCTGCTGGGTTCCTGGACATGTAAGAATTGCGGGGAATGAGCCCGCCAATGAGGGCGCTAAAGAGTCCGCGAGGACTCCGCGAACGGACCAGCGTTTGGCTCTTCCTCACACCGACTACATGGCAGTAATACGGGCAGCTCTTCGGACTGCTTGGCAAAGAAGATGGGAGGCGGTTGAAGGGAACTTAAAGTTGCATGACACGACCGCGACTGTTCCCATGGACCTATCCTCCAATGCCGCGGCGGCTTCAGGTTGCTTTCTGTCGTCTCCGAATCGGGCACGCTCGTGTGACGCATCGCTATTTGATGGAGCACTCGCCTGCACTCCATTGCAACGACTGCGTCGTCCCCTAGACTGTTCGTCACATTCTTGTCGAATGTCCCAGTCTGGGTGATCTTTGCGCACGATATCTGTCCCGGTACCGGGATGGGCATGGTCGCTACCACCTGTCCCTTGTACTCGGGACAGATTCGTGCACATTGACTTCTGGACTTGTTGACTTTTGGGGGTAGGCCGGGCTTCTTCCCCTTTATTTAAGGTTATTTTTGTTGTTTTTCTGTTGTTGTTGTTGTTGTTTTGTAGGTTGCACTTTCCTGCACCTCGGGTGAGGGGGACCTCCCCCCGCTGCCGGAGATTGCTTCCTGGTTGTTAAGTTTTTCGAATTTATATTATTGTTACGTTTTCATATTTTTATTTTAAAGTAGCCTAGTTCTAGGCTGTCGTGTTTTTCGGCGACTTATGCCCAAGTGGGCAGTTGCCAGATGAGCTCTTTAAAAAAAAAAAAATCGACGCTAAACAAGAAAAAAATATATATACAAATAAGTTTCTTTGAGAAATAAATAAATAAGTGAAGTTCGGATATCTTACTTGTCTTGTAAATAACTGTTCACTATGTAAATCCCTATACACTTTTAATGTTGGTAAGCTTTGCGGTGAAGTTGGGGAATGTGAAAGGGAAGGGTTACCTTGGAACCTGATGTTCGGGTGGCGCTGGTGAGGTACGGGGCGGAGACGATGAGGTAGGTTCTCCAGGGACCGACCTGATCCTACAATTCCGTCACGATTCTGCTGGAAGAAGGCAGTGACAGGAGCTTCTTGTTAAAGAGGGCCCCACGCTTGTGAACTCCGAGGAATCTTGGGTGCCTCTGTGAGTGGGGGCGAAGTGACTTTTCAACACGTAGGGTCACGGAGAAAAACCGGGATGTAGTTTTCTCGCTTGGGGAACCAGAGTGAGGCTGTTTGTAGCTTCGGCTCTGAAAACGTGAGTACGAGCCTAGGTCCGCATTGACTTGCAGACCAACGGAATAAGGAGCCTCCCTAACTGGAAACGATCTCCTCTTTGGAGACTTGGTGCTTTGACGATTTACCACAACGCCGCCAGACGCTGTGCAAGCTCTACTACCGAGGGTTAAAAGAATTTATCTTTTATACCCGAAACTCAGGAGAGGTTCACATGGCTCCAGAAGTAGATTTGATGTCAAGCGCCTTTCTTAGGGTGAAAGTTGCTCGATTATCTCCTCCATTTCGTCCTTTGTAAACTTCCGGAATCCACCAGAAGCCAAGATGGGCTCCCATCTTTAGATAACCACTCCGGGAAGGAATGCGGTGGTTAGTTGAAATCGCCGGCCGGTTCTTCCGGCAGGAGGCCACCAGAGGAAAGTTTGATATCGCGGCCCGCCCGGAAGGGAGGTGGGGAAACTTGAGAGCTTTAGGCTATTCTCCTACAACCACTATCGTGAGAGATACGGGAGCTGATTGCATCGTCGTGTCAAACCGATTCTTACCCGATTCCTACAAATTCGGATCCTAACCCGAAGGCAGTTTTACTTTCGATTAGTTAGTAAATAGGGACATTTTCCACTGAGTGAGCTGATATATAAAATCCCCATTTTTTACTGGCTGAGCAGACATGACACGAGTATCTACTCGTTAATGTTCAATGTTGGTTGGGAAGGCCTCAGAAGCTAAGGACCTTTATGATCACATTCCGTCCAACTTGACAACTCTTTCATTAAAGAACAGTTTTTTAGTGCTAGCCACCACCAGCGTTCAAGCCCAGGAACAGCAAATGCACCAAACTCGCATTCCAACGACCACCCCCATGAATACTAATAACATGCTGACTCATTTCAACATTAATACTGATGACTTTTGTCGCCTTGAGGAGTCATGTCCCACCTTGGGTGATATCCGCGACAAGGTTCCCAACAAGCAAACGGGAAGAACAAAAAGTGGCTCTGTTTTCCGTTATATATTAGTTCGAAGACTCTTGTATCGTTAGCACATCCGAAGTCGATGAAATTACGAAGTCGGGCAGAAAAGCTTAGTCGCACCAGTTTATTGTCGTAGAGCCATCTTGAAATTGCTCATGATTCTCCCTTCCCTGGGGGCGATGGGGAATATCGCGCAACTCATAGCCTATGTTCCCTAAATGTTGGCACACCACCTTCACGTGGTGCCCCTGTTTTTTAACTAAGCGTGTGCCCAACGTCCGAACACCAGGCGGGATAACCTGGTTTGGGTACCTGACTAAGGGTACCCACCAACCTTCTGGGGCAGTTGTGTGTATGGACACCAGCACACTTCTGGCCCATATGGTTGTCTTTGCTGTGGACCTGCAGTTAGTGAATGGCATCACAAGGGCTAGGTGACCTCACACCAACATAAAAGGTGGGTGAGGGGAACCCCATGAGGCGGTTTGATGACCAAACACTGGCATCACTCCGGCATCCCCAAATTACCTTGTGGGGCGACTGTGTGTCTGAACCCCAGCGCACTTTCGGCCCACTTGGTCCTAGTCAGTATGTGTACTCTGTACGAGTCGACGGATGTACCCACTGGGGGGCATCGTCCGCAGGACCGTGCCACGGAGGTAGGTTTGGTTACCTGGGTCGTTGTTTTGCTTTCGGGAGGTCTTTGCACCGCAGTCCAGTAAAACTCCGTTATGCGGCTCCGCTGTTTTTGAAACAACAGTGGGAGTCGGGGGGCGGGCTACCCTGTCTGGACTGTATGGGCGCTCTCCGGACCCACGATGGCGATTTGGTACATGCCATCGGCTCCAGAGACACCACTTATAAAAATAAAAATCATATGGGTAAATTTTCCAAAAACTCATCCCAGAGACCGCCGGCCTCTGGTCACCGTGAAAACAACAGAGATCTTCGTCGCCTGGATCCTTTTGGATCAGAAGTAGACGAAGAACTGGATTATGACCGCTTTATTGTACTCAAATCCAGCAACGAACGTTGTCCTCTTAGCAAAGCTGACATCTTTGATGTCTTTGACGACTTCGTAAACAAGTGTGGCGAACCTGCTCAAATGTGGCCGCGCAATGATGGCGCATTGATTGTCGAGGCCAAGTCTAATGAGCAGCAAAAGAGAATTCAATCTCTCGAAAAGTTAGCCTCAGTGAATGTATCATCCGCGTCTCACCCGACATTTAATACCTCCAAAGGTGTTATTCGATCGGGTGAACTCATTGAGTATGATATCGACAGGTTGGTGACAAAACTTGCCAATCAGAAAGTAACAAGTGCACATCGCATTTCTAGGTTTGTGAATGGCGCTAGGGTCCCTACCGCCACCATAATCCTAACTTTCAACAGATTGGAACCGCCCAAGTACGTCAAGGCTGGCTACCTTAACATCCCAGTCAAGCCTTACGTCGAAAACCCCCGGCGGTGCTTCCATTGCCAACGCTTTGGCCATGTAAGCAAGTTTTGTAAAAGCGAAAGGATTTGTGTAAACTGCTCAGCAGAATTTCACGGAACACCCTGTTCCAAACAGCCGTGCTGCCCCAATTGTGGCGGAGACCACTCTGCCACATCACAGCAATGCACCTTCTTCCTCTACGAGAGAGAGGTCATTGCTGTTCGAAATAAAAACAGGGTGAGCTATAAAGAGGCTAGACGAAGAGTTAGGGAGACTTACGTTCAGCCTGGCGTGAGCTTCGCGGATGCTCTGCACACCGCCACGCCAAAGAAGGGGAGAAGCCAGAGACCATCTACAGGCTCTCCTGAACAAACAAGAAGTCCTCCACAACCGAAACCCAGGTCTCCGCGCAGAGATGTGCCTCAACAGGTAAGGGGTTCTCCACACCCTAAACCCGCATCTCCATGCACACCTGAAAAGGTTAAGAGCCCCCCTCGACCGAAACCACGATCAATCGGTAGAGAAAACTCTTCACCAAAATCTAGCCTAGCTTCTGATGGCACAAAGAAGAGGAACCTTCCATCCTCTCCCGATTTACCAAGAGTGGCAAAACATCTTGCCATCGCTCCACAAGACGTGGATGTGAATCGGATTGGGCCGCAGGTGGTGTCTATTCCAGCTCTGGACATCCATCCTGCCCCAAAAGAACAGAGAACTACAGCCCCAAAGCGAGTAGTCAGCAACCCACCCCTTGCTGATACTGCTTTGGAACTCCTTCGAGCCCTAAGTGAGAAGGAATCAACCTGTACCCCATCACAGGAAACAGCTGTAGTAGAGGCTGCCCCCTTATCCAAGGAGGAGCCGAACCAACCATCAGATTCCAAGAATCCTTCGCCAGCCGAACAATCGCTGCCACCATCACCAGCCAAGTCGATGTCATCGGCTCACGAAATGACTGATGGAGATGCTCCCACATCTGCTTCTCCAGTCAAGACAGTCATTTCGTATAGCCAGCTAACAAAATTGCCACGTCTAAAAGAAAAGCCGAGAGCTAAATTAACGCTCCCGATGCCTCCAGAGTCATACCCAAAACCGGTAATTGGTATGACCAAAACTACCCCTACGGGTAGTATAAAACCAAAACCTCCTACCCCTAAGGGTAGGATGATTGTCTTAAAGAGGTAAGGATGTATCCAATAATTCATTGGAACATCCATGGTCTCTTCCCCAAGTGGGAAGAACTCAAGCTCCTGTTTAAAGAGTACAATCCTGATTGTATAGCTTTACAGGAAACTTGCTTGGGTACTCGTAGTGTACCCAATATTCCTGGTTTTGTGGGATACTATAAGAACCCTATAGAACCAATTCATGGTTCTGCTGTGCTCATCAACAGCAGGGTTCCCCACAACCAGATCGACCTTGCGACAGACCTGCAGGCGGTCGCTGTCCGCCTGTTCTCCCATCGCCACTATACGGTCTGCTCGCTTTACCTCCCTCCTAGTGAGGAAAAAGACACAGCCTCTCTAGCTAGAAAACTAGTAGAGGTAATTCAACAGCTCCCTCCCCCCTTTCTATTGATTGGGGATTTTAATGCTCGACACCCCCTTTGGGGGGACCATGATAAGAACCCTAGGGGAAACATGATTGAGAAATTTCTGGGCGAAAATGATGTCTGCCTTCTAAACGATGGCAGCCATACATCATTTCACATCCAGACGAGCAGCTCTACATGCGTGGACTTGTCCCTCTGTTCACCAAGCTGTAGAGCTGATTTTGACTGGGCAGTGGATCCTGACTTGCGAGGCAGCGATCACTTCCCCATTATTATAGCGCCATGTACAGGTGGCCCCCCTCCACCACCTAGTAAAAAATGGAATGCAAAAAAAGCAAACTGGCCTAAATTCAGGCACCTCTCGAGCCATGACGGGTCCTTCCCTCATGAAGATATTGACGTGGCTATCGATGACCTCCTAGTCCACGTCAATAAAGCGGCTAACTCCTCCATCCCGCTCTCCGGCTCAACCGCTCGCGGACCACAAGTTCCCTGGTGGTCGGCTGAATGCTCGAGAGCCGTGACTGAATGTAAAATGGCTTGCCGACGTTACCATCGCTCCCCTACGATGGTAAATAAAATTGCTCGTAACAGAGCAAGGGCAGCACGGCGACGCATCCTTCGACAGGCTCGAAAGACCTCGTTGGAAGATTACATCGCGTCCATAAGTTGGCAAACGCCTATAGACAAAGTGTGGAAAAGGGTCAAAAAGCTATTGGGCAAATCCAATGGCTTTACAGCTCCCAACATTGTCCAAGCTGGAGAATTGTTGGGGGACTTGTCCGATATTTCCAATGTCTTGGCCAGATCATTTGCTAGCATCTCAAGCCCAGATAATTATGAGATGCAATTCCAGTGCTTTAGGCTCCAACAGGAGCAGCAACCGCTCAACTTTATGGAGCCTAACATGGATAACGAGGCTTACAACCGACTCTTCTCTATCCATGAGCTCCATAATGCACTGAAGCACTGTAGATCCACTGCCCCCGGATCGGATGGCATTTCCTATGATATGATTAGGAATATGCATCCATCCCTTCTCTCTCATTTACTGGACATTTACAACTGGATTTGGATCAAGGGCCGCTTCCCTTCCATGTGGAGAGAGGCCATAGTCCTTCCATTCCGCAAACCAGGAAAGGACGGGACGGAGCCCACCCATTACCGCCCTATTGCTCTTACCAGTTGTCCATGTAAAGTGTTTGAGAGAATGGTCAATTTCAGACTCGTCTGGTTTTTAGAGACTCAAAATCTCATATCTCCTTCTCAATCAGGGTTCAGGAAAAAGCAGAGTACGACAGACCTGCTTGTCCGAATGGAGTCACTCGTAAGAGATGCTTTTTCAAAGAAGCAGCACGCCATCGCTGTCTTCTTTGATATTGAGAAAGCATACGATACCACCTGGAGGCGTGGTATCCTTAAACAACTCCATGATTGGGGCCTGCGGGGTTACCTCTCCAGGTTTGTCGAGCAATTTCTGATGCGACGCACACTACGCGTAAGGGTTGGAGGCACCTTATCGGAGCCCGTGGACCAGGTTGTGGGTGTGCCACAGGGAAGTGTCCTCAGTGTCACCTGCTTCTCTGTGGCCATTAATAGCATTGTTAGAAATCTCCCTCCCGAGATTTCGTCGACGTTATATGTGGATGATCTGGCGCTCATTTGTTCTTCGCCCAGACTCCCATTTATCGTCCGTAAGCTACAGCGAGCTATAAGCACTGTAGCTGAAAATGCTTCCTCCAAGGGTTTCCGCTTTTCCGCAGTAAAGACTAAGGCTGTTCACTTTTATGGGGATAAGTTAGTGACATGGGATCCCCCCCTTTTGTCTCTATATGGTGTGCCTATAGATTTTGAGCCCCACTTCAAATATCTGGGGGTCATATTTGATTCAAGGCTTTCTTTCCGGCACCATGTGGACGCCTTGAAAAGGTCTTGTTTAAAGAGAATGGACATAATGAAACTGTTGTCTCACACTTCTTGGGGAAGTGATCGACGTACCCTGTGGCTCCTGTATCTAGCATTGGTCTAATCAAAGCTAGACTATGGATCACAGGTGTACTCCTCTGCCTCGCCATCCATTCTCGAAAAACTAAATACTGTGCGTAACCAGGGTGTGCGCCTGGCTTCTGGATCCTTTAATTCCTCCCCAGTGTGGAGCCTCTACGCAGAGAACGGGGTTCTCCCCCTTCCCTATCACAGGCTCAAGTCTAATTTAAACTACCTCCTTAGACTTGAGCAACTACCGCAGACGCCAGTGTATGAGTGCATGTTCAATACACGGACAGTGGCCTCATACGATAGATCTCCATCTCTGGCTCGCCCCTTTGCTCTGCGTATGGCCGAGCACACTGCGCAACTAGGGGAGTTCTCAGTGATTCCCTTTACCATGCCAAAGACCCCCCCGTGGCTCATACCACCTGTAATGGTATGTAGGGAACTAGCTGATAGGCCCAAGGATCACCACCTGCCTGTAGTATTGAGAGCCATGTATGGCGACCACTCCTCTCAACATCGGCATAGCACTTTTGTGTTCACCGATGGGTCCAAGTCACCGGACAGAGTTGGAGCAGCTGCTGTCTTTCCATCTGAGACAGCATTGGTCCGCCTGCCAAACGCAGCTTCCGCATTCACAGCGGAACTCGTTGCTATGATGGCGGCACTGACTATCATAGCTGGCAGGCCATCTGGTTCTCATGCTATCTTTACAGACTCCCTTAGTTCGCTTCAAATGTTGGGTGATGTTGGTTCGAGCCATCCGTTGGTTTCCAAGATCCAGCGGTGGCTCCTACGACTATCGCCCATCCACGAGATATCCTTTTGCTGGGTGCCTAGTCACGTGGGCATCCCAGGCAATGAGAGGGCAGATGCTGCAGCCAAAGAAGCAGCATCACTGGGGACAGCTCCAGTGGCCCCAGTCCCACTCTGCGATACCTATCCTCTGATCAATGAATACGTGGTCGGCCTATGGCAGAAGAGGTGGAGTGAGCTCCCTCCCACCAAGCTCCACTCCATAAAACCCTCCGTTCACCCATGGCCACGTACAACTAGACATCGTAAAATGGAGGTTGCGCTTGTCCGTCTGAGGATAGGCCATTGCCGGCTCACCCATGAGCATTTAATGAGTGGGCTGCCCCCACCTATGTGCATTCTGTGTGGGGTACAAATATCTGTCATCCATATATTTGTAGAATGCCCATTGCTAAGGAATCTCAGAAGGACGACTTTTCCCTTCATTACCAGAGAGATGGCCCCCAGCAGGCTCTGCGGGGCATCTTTTCTGAGACCCATTGCTTCTTTAACGTGACTAGGATACTAACCTTCCTAAAAGCAAGCAATCTTTTAAACAAAATTTAAAATAGTTTTATATATTTATTGTTGATCTATTTATAGTTTATGTTTTTACATTTTGTTGAATTTTTGAATAGTCTATTTTTTGTTAAAAGTCTTTAACTCAACTGACTCAATATTGCCGATTAAACTAATTTTGGTCCCAAGGACATTTCTGCTTTTTTATGTATTTTAATATGGCAATATTTTAAAAATAATAATTTTAAATTCACTGCCCATAAGTGAATTTGGCTGCGAGATAGTCCATCTGGGCTACGCAGCTTTTAAATTCTCAATGCACTATTCTTTCTTCTCCCTTCTCTGGTAATTTATCTCATACCAAGACCGTTATCACGCCTGGTCCAATATCATTAGCCCAGCGCTGCTTCCGATATTTAAGGGTATTGCCGATCGTGCAAAATATGTCAATGGTGTGTTTAAGGAGATCATGCCAAGAAGGCCCCGATGGTCGCCCCTAAGATTACGATTTCGACCACCATTTTCCCTATAAGTCACTATTAACATAGATGGAGCCATAGACCCTCAGTCAGTGGCTGGCGACAAGTACATCCTTACTGCCGTTGACTTGGTCAGCCGAGTTTCTGAAGCAGTTCCCTTAAGGACCATTGATTCAAATTCAGTTACCGAAGAATTGGTTACCACTTCTCAATTTACTACACAAAAGGTCGGATAATCCTAGAATTAATTTGCTAAGTCAAACATAAGAACTACCTAAGCCTTTAAAGGTTTGAAAAACTCATGTTTTACTCTTTTGAAGGGGCTATCAAGAGAAAAGCTCATATTTTAATTCTTTTGCTACTTCTGATTTTCTTCCGGGCTCGTTAACGGGTCTTTTTGTCGACACAAGTGACCCACATGAACTGATGGGAAAACTTTGTCTTAGGAGTCCACAGAGCATTTTTGGTTATTCTAATCACTTTCTGCACTCCGTGAAAGTACCTCATTTACCAGAGGTCAGGTCTATCATTAGTTGAATAAATACTCAACATTCAAGGAAAAACCTGTTGGATGACCTACGACGCAGAATCGCTATTAAGCAACACACCATAAAATTCATCCATTACCCCCTTTGGGCATATTCTCCTTATCATGGCGCTGACAGGTTCCTCCTTACTGGTTTAAAATTAGTGCTCAATTTTGATAAATTAGCCAGTACGCTTTTGATAACTCTGAAGAATTTCAGGGGTTAAGTTAAGTTGAAGTAGGTTGATTTGTCAACGTTGAGAATTATTAATTATATATTTATTCATTGACTTACTTTCAGTATCAACTTAATAACACTTTTTTCAAGCTGTATTTCCCAAATTGCCCCGATTGACTATTCTTGATAGCATAGAATTTCTGACTCAGAAGTGATGCCCATTGATCGGATACCTTCTTGAAAGGAAACACCCATTCCAAAGGAGGTGAAAGTGGAAAGGTAGAAAAGTTCAAAAGATTCTAGAGCAGATAAGCTGAAAACCACCTAAGCCAAAAGTAGTAACCCCCTTCAACCAACGAGGGCATCTCACCGTTTTGAAATTCCATGCTCTAATCAATTTGCCTTGTTAACTCCAATCGAGGTGGAAACAGAGACTATTCTAATGGGTGACTCTTTAATAAAAAAAACAGGATTCTGAATTCAAAGCACGAAATCCAGCTAAGCGGAAGAAAATCTGCCTACCAGGAAGGAAGGGGGGGAATTAACTAGGTGGTCAGTGAAATCCAAAGTTTTAACGAGCCATGTGAAGATCAAGCTATCCTCACACTTGTGGGCGGGAATGATGTGCACCGTTTTGACAGCTCGACTACCGAGATTGTACATCGAGCATGGGACCTCTTTATAGTAGCCAAAGCAAAGGCGAATGAAGTGGGGGGGATTGGGATAATTCCCAGATTAAAAGCGACTCTGAGAATGCAGTCAAGGTCACTCTACACAAATGAATGTCTTAAACGTTTATGTCAGGAAATAAGAGTTAAGTTTTTCAATTTTTGGAACGATGTTCAGGATAAACTATCACTTTTTTTTAATGATGGTATTCATTTAAATTCAGTGGGTAATTCGAAGCTTGTCAGAATTATTAATGAAAGCCTCCGTAATCTCTATTGTACGGAAGTTATTTACCCGCAAGTCATAGATGCGCTGGACCGGATTTCATGCAAGGAGTCAATAAAATTAGGCGAGCAAGGAAACGCTCCAGCCATACAAGAAAGAGACGCTGTTATTTAAAGGGAAAATTAAAATGCATTTACGCAAATGTTCGGAGTTGAAGAAACAAACTGCCCGAATTTAAAGCCATGATTCAAGAGGGCGATTACGATATCATATGTATTAGCGAGACTTGGTTAGATACAGCTTTTAGAGACCTTATTGCGGAATTTAATATAGAAGGGTACAAAATCCATCATAAGGACCGACTAACTGGGAGAGGCGGTGGAGTTTTAGCTCACGTAAAAGAGGGAATAGATGCGATAATGATGGTCGCAACGACCGTAAATATGAAGCGCAAGGTTTTGCTAATTGATCTCGAGTGTGCTCAAAATAATAAAATTAAATTATCCGTTACCTATCGCCCTCCCCATCCTTAATAGAATCAGAGAACGTACCACTCTATGAGTGCCTTTTATCTATGGTGAGAAAAGGAAAAACAATGATTTGTGGAGATTTAAATTACCCTAACGTTAACTATACAAACTATACTTCGGATAAAGTTGGGGAGAGATTGGTCAATTTCATTCAGGATAATTTTCTTGTGCAAAGAGTAGAGGAACCTACGCGTGATCAAAATATACTTGATTTGATTATCTCAAAAGAGAAGATTTTGGTAGAAAACGTATGCGTGGGTGAGCATTTGGCGACGAGTGACCATAATGTAATTAGGTTTGAAATTAATACGAGCGTTGAGGTAAAAGTGAGTTCACAACTAATCCCACGATTTGAGAGTTGTAATTTTGAAACCTTCCGTGACCGTATTAAAAGGATAAACTAGGGAGATGTTTAATAATAAGACAGTACAAGGAATGTACTCGGAGCTAGAGCAAAATGTGCTCACGTACGTCGAAAGAATGGAAAGTCAAAGAGAGCGCCGTGGGTTAGCCTTTTAATAATTAACTTAATAATTCAGGAGTGTAATAAAGACTATCAAAGTTTTTGAAAAAACGAGATGACAACAAATCGGGAAAATACGTAGACTCAAGGGCTGGTAAAGCGGGCCATTAGATAAGCTAAGCTGAAATATGAAAAAACCTAGTTATAAATTCGAAGCACGAACCGAAACGGTTTTATAGTTACGTTAACAGTAGAAAGCCCATAAAGGGTTTAATAGGGCCGATCAGAGGTAAAGATGGTGTTATGACAGACGTTCCAGAAGAATTTGCTAAAATATTAAATGAGCACTTCTCGAGCGTTTTTACTATTGAGGACGTGACACAATTAGAGGCGAGGACAGAAATTTGGAAAGACAAAATACCCTATCCAACATAAATAAATAAATGAAGCGGAGATTCTCACATAAATAAATAAAATGAAAAAATCAAAATCACTCGGGCCCGATGGGGTGTACCCTACAAATCTTAAAGATTTAAAAAAAAAAAATGAATTAGCAAGATCGCTCTACATGATTTTCAATCGATCAATAAAAGAAGGCCTAATTCCAATAAGGTTCAAGTGTGCAAATTTTACGCCGATATTCAAAAAAGGGAATAAAACTGAGCCTACTAATTTCCGTCCCATCAGTCTAACTTCTGTAATTGGAAAACCTTTAGAATCGATAATTAGAGATGGGTTGGTGAGCCATTGTGAGGCTAATACTTTAATTGCAAACTCACAGCATGGATTCAGACAGGGGCGCTCGTGCCTAACTAATTTATTCGAATTCTTTCATAACATGATTTGCATCTACAATGAAACTAAAGCGGCGGATATAATTTACCTCGACTTTAAAAAGGCCTTTGATACAGTTCCACACGAAAGGCTATTGATGAAAATTGGAACAATTGGAGTGAGAAGTAACATACTTAAATGGATTAGAAATTGGCTATCAAATTGTTCACAGCGGGTTGTTGTAAATGGGATGTGTTCAGAGTGGGCACCAGTCACCAGCGGGGTACCACAGGGGTCAGTCCTGGGTCCATTATTATTTATTGTTTACATTAATGACTTGGATAATGGAGTGTTTAGTAAGATCTCTAAATTTGCAGATGACACAAAGCTAGGAAGCTGAGCCCTTTCGAGACCCGATCTAGAGCAAATGCAAAGGGACCTTAATAAAATTGTCGAATGGGCGGATAAATGGCAAATGGGCTTCAACATAGGTAAATTTCAAGGTCATGCATTTAGGATGTCATAACTTAAAAGTGGAATACCATATAAAAGGCCAAATTCACGAATCCGTTAACTTAGAAAAAGACCAGGGGATTTTAATCTCGGAGGACCTTAAAGTATCGAAACAATGCGCTGAAGCTTGTAAAAAAGCAAACCAAATGCTAAGATATATTGCTCGGAATTTTACTTTCAAATCTCGAAATATATAATCCTGCCACTATGCAAATCGCTCGTGCGCCCACACCTCGAATAGGCGGTTCAATTTTGGTGTCCCTCCCTAAACAAGGATATAGCACAGTTAGAAAGAGTGCAACGTCAGGTTACGAAACTAGTTCCTGGAATCCGAAACAAACCCTACGAAGATAGACTCCGCTCATTAAACCTACTATCACTTGAAAGGAGATGATTACGTGAACAATTGATCGAGATATTCAAAATCTTAAAAGGATTTACTAATATTGATTACAGACTATTGTTCGAGAGGGAAGAAAGGGCCAATACACGCCAAAATGGTATAAAATTAGTGAACAAGCGATTTAACTCTACTATAGATCAAAATTACTTCACGTTTAAAATCACGCAAGGCTGGAATAGCCTGCTCAACCGTGTAGTAGAAAGCATGTCAGTTAATATTTTCAAACGCCGACTTGATGAGTACTTCACTAGTGTAAATATAACGTAGTAGGAGCAAAGAAGAACACGCCATATGAAATAAGGAGTTGGGAATAAAATAAAATGAAATGAGCAATAAATAGATGCCAGCGACGCCTCCCTGCATGGAGTGAATGTGAATACCCCTTTTCTTTTTCTGTCTGTACTATAAGTATATTATTTTCATCACTAGTAGGCGAAGCTTGCGGGAGAAGAGGGTACTGCCCTATCACCACCATCCCTGGTTCGAAGAAGCGTGTTCGTGTATTTGAGGGATAGCTGAACAGGCATGTCAAGGGTACACATGCAGATAAGTGTGTACCGTAGAATTGAAATAATTAGAAGAGGCATGTAAGGAAAGGTCAAATCATACACATGTAGATAAGTGTGTACGGTAGAATAGAAATATTTTAAAAAATATCATGTAAAAATATATACACAAAGGGTACACATGTAGATAGGTGTGTACCGCAGAGTTGGAATAGTTAAAAAAACAGCATGTAAAAAAAGCATGATAGACTAACGTTAGAATGTGGTAGTTAACATCTTTTGTAAGCGGACTGGCCTTGAGCGAATCTTAGGGTCTTTGCTGATCCTTGTTTCTGTAGTTTTGTAGTTTTTTTCTCTCTCTCTCTCTCTCTCTCTCTCTCTCTCTCTCTCTCTCTCGCTCGTTAGCCTTTGTCCAGTTGCTCGTTAGCCTTTGTCTTGTTCGCAGGTGTTCAGTGTTGCGCGCTCGAATATAATTCTTAAAATTCTTTTTTGACATAATTTACTTATATTTAAAGCGATTTTTTCTTTTTTAAAATAGATTTGTTTCATTGTAACTACAATTAAATATTTTTTTGTGTGTGTGCGTGTATATAAATAAATACATAATCGACACTATCCGGCCGGGTTTTTTTTTTTTTTGCCGTCATTTCCTAAGCTCATCTTCAATAGACTCCCAACTGTAAGTAATTTCTGAGTGTTAATAAATTATTTTATTTATCAATATTGTCTTCGAGTTATCCCTTTTTTCGTTTAATTCTGTTCTTTCCTGTTGCTAACCGTCCTGTTACAGGCCGTTGACCAATCACAACAGAGCCTTTTTAATCCCTTAATCCGCCTCGTGTTTCTGCCAGCGCCATTTTGCTTCATCTTTCTCTCTAAGCGAGTAATTTCCTAAAAATATTTCGTTCTAAAATCATAATTTATTTAGTATATATTCCCTATTTGTTAGTGATTTTTCAGGAATAAAGATAAGTTTTAGATACTAATTTTTCTATAATACAAGATATATCTCTTCGATTTAGTGAATTATAGATTTCCTTTCGGTTGATATTTAACAGTTGATAGGCATTGGTTTTTAGCACGTCCTTTTTAAAATCGACCAGTCTGTAATAATAAATCTATTTTGCAATTAAAATTTGTAAGTAAGTGTACATATCATATTGTTTAGCAATTTTTTTAATATAAAGTGAAGTTCTAAATACCAATTTTATCTACCGTAGGATCAAGTGTTTAATTAACGTGTATTGAATCAAGCTTTAAACGGTGTGGTCAAGTATAAGTGTACATAAGTGAAAGTGAAGTAAAGTGAGGTTATTATAAAAAAGAAGGATGCCCGGAGCCCTCAAATTAAAGCATTGTTGCTTTAAATGCAAGAATACACGTTGGATCATCGATTTTCAAGAACAATGCTTTGAGAATATCACGTCGAGAAGTGTATGCGAATTCTGCAAAATAAAAGAAAAATTTGATATCGAAAAGGCAAAATGGATGTCTGTAATAAGCTCTATGGAAAACCGCATAAATGCCCTCGAATTAAAGAACTGTGCTTGTCAAACAGAAGATGAAACCAGAATAGCTCGAGTAGATACTAAAATCGTGAAACTGGAACAAGAAGTCGCAATTCTCAAAAACAAAATTGATACATCAAACATAAAAGACGAGGACAATTTAATCCAAGTCAGAAATAAGCACCCATTCAAACCAATCATTCAGAAAAAAAGCAATAATCTCAACCAAAAATAGATATGATATATTGTCCTACGAAGAAGAGGAAGAAACGTATTTAGCTGGTGACTCAATAATTCGGAATCAAATCGATCACTTTGGAAGTTGGAACATCAAAAAGCGCAAATTCCGATGCTATCCAGGAATAAAGATTGAGCAATTAACAGAACAATTAAACAACTTTGAGATGAAAAGCAAAGAGAGTCAAATCATAGCGAATGTTTGAAGCAACGATCTGTTCAACGGAAAAAACTATCAAGGTTCGGAAAGCATAATGAATGACTACAAGAAAATGATAAAAACAATCAAGACCAAAACGGATAATGCAACAGAATCAGAAATCGAAAAAGATCTCGGTATCTATGTCACAAACGATCTCAAGTTCACTCGACAGTGCGTCAATGTTGAAAAGAAAGCGCGGAAGATACTAGGTTATATAAAGAGACAAATCACTTATAAAAGCGATACAACTGTAATCAACCTGTATAACGCCCTAGTGAGACCCCATTTGGAATACTGTGCGCAGGCTTGGTCACCCTCCTTCAGAAAAGACATTGAAAGATTAGAAAGAGTTCAGGCCACAGCTACTAAAATGATACCTTCGTTAAGAAATTATAGTTATGAAACACGAATAGACAAGCTAAACCTTTACAAGTTGGAAACTAGACGTGTACGAGGCCAGTTGATTCAAGTATATAAAATACTAAATAGAATTGATAATGTGGATTACTCAATCTGGTTCGAGTTCAACAGAAATGTAACAAGGAATAACAGTATGAAGCTAATCCCTCCAAAATACAAATTGAATGTATGCGGTAATTTCTTTTCGTATAAAATAGTAAATATTTGGAATCAGTTAACGGAAGAGGTCGTTTCGAGCCCCAGTGTTGAGGCGTTTAAAAGGAGGTTAGATAAAATCATAAATACGCTTACATACTAAAAACATAAGATTACACTGAAAATAATTAGATTAAGAATATTAAAAGAAAAATAATAATGTAGAAATGCATTTCTGCTTTCCTGTCGAAATTCCTGTTTGTGTACTTTTTTTCTAGCACAGCGGGTATCTTTTCATCTTTCATTGCCCGAAAGATCGGGCGGGAGAGGTGGGAGGGGAGAGCCTTGAACTTTACTATACTATTTCTATGACGAGTAGATTGAATATCAATATTAAATGAGTACCTCCTCGGTATGGACTAACTTAGTCTTCTGAGGTACTATCTTTCCTTGTAACTCCTTGTAACTCTCTCTCTCTCTCTAACCCTCCCACACCTGCCACAGAACGGGTTTCCCCTGCCTCAACTGACCGAAGGCACAGGTTAGGGACCCCCTCAACCCTAGCTAACCCAACCCAGATGTCCAATACGCCCCCCCAAGCCACACCTCCAAACCCATTTAATTTCCATGTAACTCCTCGCCCTACCGACAACCCATTTAATTTCCATGTAACTCCTCGCCCTGTTGCAAATCCCTTTAATCCCCGTGGCTACGCTCAAGCAGCTGCCTACCCTCCCCGATCCCCCCCGGCCCTGACCCCCACCCCCACCCACAGACAGGGAAACTAATGAATAGTCTCACCCGCTCACCTTCAAAAGAAATCAGTACAGTCAAAATAATAACTTTTAATGCACGTAGCCTTAGAAAACATATTACAGAACTTAAATGTCTAATAGCAACGGAAGAGGTTGACATCATAGCCTTAACTGAGACCCATCTACAAATTGGCATAAAAGACTTATTATGTGAATACATGCTAGAAGGCTATAGATTATTTTACAAAAACAGGGCCAATGGAAGGCTTGGAGGAGGAGTGGGACTATATATAAGATCAGAATTAAAAGTAACTGAAGTAGAACTTACAAATAATGAAGTGGAGCTGATCTGTGTTAAACTACATTTACGAGATTTCAAAATAAACATAAGCACTGTTTACCGTCGCCCAAATACTACCGTTAATGAGGACCTGGAAATATATAGAATCTTGCAAGAAACATTACAGGAGGAACAAACGCTATTACTGGGAGATTTTAATTTACCTAATATCTGCTGGGACTTGAATATAGGGACTAGCCAACAAGAAAAATTAATGACAAATTTTATCGATACTAATTATTTACACCAATGCGTAAGGGACCCAACCAGAGGAAATAATATACTAGACCTAGTTATTGCATCCCAGGAAAATTTAATATCAACTCTGGCCGTAGCGGAACATATAGGTACATGTGACCATAAACTAATCCGCTTTGATCTGCCAGGTATTCAACTACCAATAACTATTCAAAAGTACCAGACTACAGTAAAGCTAACTTAGAGGGCCTCAGAGAAGCCCTGGGAAATATTCACGAGCAGCTGATAGAAATAGAAGATGTAAATCAACTTTGGAATAAATTTAAAGAACTATTTTTTATAGCCCAAGAAAACCATGTTCCTCTTAAGACAAGGAATAGTAACGCAAATAGAGGCAATCCGCCGTGGTTTAATAATGACATCAAACGAGCAATTAGAGATAGGAACCGTCTCCACACATTATTAAAACACAATAGAAGCTATCAAGTTAAGCAACAATATAACATTAGCAGAAGAAAGGTTAAAACACTCATAAGATCAACGAAACGTCAATACGAAATCGAGATAGCGAAAGCAAGCACCACTAATCCCAAACACTTCTATACTTATATCAATAGAAATAGGCAAATGAGAAGCGGGATTGGCCCCTTGAAAAACCAGTTGGGTGAAATTATTTCAGATGATATGGGTATGGCTAATATCTTAAACGAGTTTTTTAGTTCAGTCTTCACCTTAGGATATACTAAAAACGATAACAACGAGTCTATACAGGTCAGACACCCATCACTAAGGAGCCTGGAAGTAAATCCGCAACTAGTAATTGATAAATTAAAGAAAATGAACTCGTACAAGACTCCTGGTCCTGATAAATTTTACCCAAGAATCTTAAAACATGTCCATAATGAGTTAGCAGAGTCACTTGCTCTCATTTTTAACAAATCTCTCGAGCATGGGGTCGTCCCTGATGATTGGAGGGAAGCTAACGTCACACCTATCTTTAAGAAGGGATGTAAAAACCAGGCCAGTAATTACAGACCCATTAGCTTAACCTCAATAGTTGGAAAGTTGCTCGAAACGATCATTAGAGACAAGCTAGTAGAGTTCCTCGAAAACAATAACCTTATACGTGATAGCCAGCATGGTTTTAGGTCTAAGAGATCGTGCTTAACAAACCTAATTGACTTTTACCATAACCTTTTCAACCTATATAACGATACTAAATCATTAGATATAATTTACCTAGATTTCAAAAAGGCATTTGACAAAATTCCCCATCAGAAACTCATGAACAAAGTGCGTACGCTAGGAATTAACGGTAATATATACGGATGGATTAGTAGCTGGTTAAAAAACAGGAAGCAGAGAGTGATAATAAATGGCGTGGAATCGGACTGGGTATCTGTTACCAGCGGTGTTCCCCAGGGATCAGTCCTGGGGCCTATTTTATTTACTATATACATCAATGACATAGACGTTGGAATAAATAATATCATATCTAAATTTGCAGATGACACGAAAATAGGTAACTCAGTATTATGCGAAGATGACAGGGCTAGCCTGCAGGCTGATATAAATAAAATTACCGAATGGTCTGAGAAATAGCAAATGCCATTTAATATCGACAAATGCCAAATTCTTCAGTGCGGAACAAAAAACAAAAAATACACCTATACAATGCAAGGCGGCTTAATAAACACAACCCCGCAGGTTAAAGATTTAGAAGTAATAATTACAGAAAACTTAAAAACATCAAACCAATGCGCAGCTGCTGCAAACAAAGCTAACACAGCACTAGGATTTATAAAAAGAAACTTTACTTATAAAAGCGAGGAGATAATTATGCCACTATATAAAAGTATTGTCAGGCCCCATCTCGAATACGCTGTAC
Organism: Ceratothoa steindachneri; assembly: GCA_963969495.1. Lineage (NCBI taxonomy): Eukaryota > Metazoa > Arthropoda > Malacostraca > Isopoda > Cymothoidae > Ceratothoa > Ceratothoa steindachneri. The sequence goes on along the minus strand of OZ018332.1, from coordinate 39,063,482 downwards.
AGTTCTGGGCCCCTTACTTAATAAAAGACATAGATAAATTAGAAGCTGTACAACACAGAGCGACAAAACTTATCCCGTCAGTACGTAACAAACCTTACCACGAGAGGCTAAAAAGACTCAATCTATTTTCCGTCAGAAAACGAAGACTAAGGGGGCAGCTTATAGAGTGCTTCAAAATACTTAAATAACTTGTTCACACTGACAGGGGAGTGTCCCACCCGTAGACATGATTCAAAACTTCAGGGTAAAAGAGCCACTATGGATGTAATAAAAAACTTCTTCACTTACTCGATTATTAATGATTGGAATAATTTGCCAAACGCAGTAGTGGACAGCAGAACTATAGACTCATTTAAAATGAGATTAGACAAACACTTAACAAATATTGGAATTGTTTAGTATAAGCTACAAAATAAAATAATATTACAAAAATATAACTCTTTCAGGTTTATGTAAGTGGTTTTCATATTCATTTCATTTAATTACTATTCAATGCAAATTTCCTTCAGGTACTGTCTTCTTACACCTGCAAGGTACTTTTCCCAAATTATTTCATGTACGGCTTTTGCCGGATGGAGTGGAGGGTGGGGAGAGCCTAAAACTTTTCTATCCTTTACTTCTACTATTCTATGTGTAAGTGGCAGTAGATTTAAGGCCAGATCACCTTAGTCTGGGCCGTAAGGCCCGTGTGATCTGTGTATCTATGTAACTCTATGTAACACTCTCTCTCTCTCTCTCTCTCTCCACAACCACCTTGCCGTCGGTGAGAGAGCATGCGCGCTCTGCCTAAGTTCAGTTAGCTAAGCTGGGGGGGGGGGGATTTTAGTACGGCAGGGTCACCCATGCCAGAAAGTCAGCTTTAGTAGGATCCAGACGAAGAGTTGTCAAACTTCTCTACTACTTACTTTCCAGGTGTATCTCCTAGCATCCCCCTACTAACTTTATCTATTCTGTTAGCATTAATTTTCACCACTGCTCTTCAACTGTCTTATATATATATATATATATATATATATATATATATATATATATATATATATATATAAATCTCTATTATACACGAGTTGTTTAGTTATAAGTACCTCACCAGCTCCCTTATGCAGTGTTAAATGAGAAGCTTTGGAACCTCTATAAATAACGCCTTGGAGCACTCATAGGTTGCAAGAGACTGAAATTGAAGTGATCTCAGGAGTTTAGGGTACGATTAATGGAGAAATGCTATGTACCCCTTAGAAGCTTTCTCCTAACGTGTAATGGCCTGGCCAGCCCCCTGTGACCGTTACTTGGTGAACAAAGGCTCAAATGCTCTTTGGTGAGAGAGCTTTTGTGCCTTGATGGTTGCCAGATCAGCAAAAGATCTCGGATTAAGTTGTGGGCACTTAGCTTTACTATTTGATTTAAGTCTGGCCGTTTTTGGTTGATTAGTAGGGATTAGTAGGAAGACAGTTACACCTCCAGCACCCCTGTCGAAAATCAGAGAACCAGATTACCTGTGGCTCTTGTGCTGCTCAGTTGAGAGCTGCGGCACGATTGGGGACGTCCGGCCCAGGGGAGACGTTAGAGTTGGTGTGCTTACTCAAAAGGATTTCTGTTGGCCGAACGACCGAAAACCTCCTGAAAATAGGCGGATGTGGCTTGTACGAGAGAAAATCACAAAAAAAAACAACCTCTTACGCATATGGTCAGAGGATAAAGTAATTAAAATGATGAAGAAGAATGGTCTCAGTTTCGCAAACTAACATGCGGAAAATGCAAAGTGTACAGATGGAGCGAAAACTTTGGTGGCAGAAGTTGCAAGGAGCTCACAGATGCCGTTAGTGTCTGTGAATTCTGCAAAATACAGGCATGTCTGGGGGAGCGCATTGCTTAGTTGAGAGAGGAGAACTCCCTCCTCAAAAGGGAGGTTCACCTCTTGAGATCAGAGAGGTGTAAGTGCTCAGGAGACTCGGAAGGGAAGAAGACACCCAATGTCTCAGAGCAGGAGTTTTCTTCTGCAGGACTGCTCGCTCAACGAGCCAAAAAGAAGAAAATAAAGAGGAAGAAGCGAAAGAAGAAAGGAGAGGATAAAGTATAAAGAGAAAAAAAGAAAGTAGAAACAGAAGTAGAGAAGGTTGAAACAGAAGAAGAGAAGCCAAAGGAAGATAAGAAAACGAAAAAAAAGAAGAGAAATATAGAGAAGAAAGAGGAAACTGACAAGTCGCTCGTGAAAGGGAAAACTCTGTCCCCCACATTTAAATGTGCGAGGGTCATCCTTATTAGTGATTCTCAAGCACGGGACCTGGACGGGCAAACGCCCAAATTAGAGTAGAGGCGGGAAAGTCTTAAAATTCTGAGAGCTCGGTCGTTGCCCTGATGGTAAATGGCAACGACCTCTACGTCAGAGGAGGTAGGGTAGGCCCTACACCTAAGATTATTCAGGTGGTGATAGGAGTGGTGGACGACTGTGTGTTAAAAATCCGCAGACATCTCGTGGTCGGGATGCTCCCGAGAAGAGGTTCAACTCGCACCGCTCACTCGAGGAACGTCTCTTTAAACCGACGCCTGGCAGATCTGTGGACCTCGGAGAGGATTTTTTGTGGACTCTTACCACACCTTTTATCGTAGGAACGATCTCGGCAAAGGGATGGGGTGCACCTTTCCTTTAAAGGAAAGGCTGTACTTGCTTACATAATACAGGATGTCGTGGAGTGGGCCCAAAGGAGTGTCCGGCCAAGGGTGAAGGCGGACGTGCACCAATACGCCCGGGTCACTCCTGAAACGACATTCTCGGAGGTCGTCAGAAAGGGTGCCACCACGCCACCAACTAAGAGTAGAGAGGCAAATATGACGGGAAACGGAAGAACGTAGGGAGTCCTACATTTGGTGACTCCCTGAAAGTTATTTTGTTTAATCAAGAACAAGTTTCTTTAACTTCGTGGCCTCATAGCCTCGGAAAAACCTGATATGGTGGTCATAACAGAGTCGTGGGTAAAAACTTCGAACCGAGATTTTGAGAGTGAATTCATGATTCCACGTTAACAACTCTTCCTACAAGACAGGTTAGACAGAGAGGGTGGCGGTGTGATGTTGTATGTCAGGGATAGATTCAAAACGACGAACTGCAACATTGTATCCAACTACGAGCTACTAGGTGTAGACCTAGAGATAAGTCCTGCCAGATACAGGACCCTGCTGCTTTATAGAGCCCCTGCCCAACTCGTTGAGAAGTACAGGAACCTGCACCGGCTGCTGGGTATCGTCATGGGAGACTTCAACAACCAAGTTGACTGGAAAACCAGAGAACCCTGTGGCGAGAACGCACTGCTCCTGGAGTTCCCGAACAACGAGTTACGGTCTCAATGGGTGAGAAAGCTGACGAGAGGCAATAAAATTCGCGACTTGGTTTTCACCTTTTTGGATAACATCGTTGAGGGGCCTACTGTAGGCGAGGAGCACGGTGGTAGTGACCACCGACTAGTTAGATTTGTAGTCAAGGTCTTCAAGGTAGAGTATTTGGAATCTTAAACAATTTAATTTTATTTTGTGTGCATCTATGTAGGCTTATGTTTTTGTCTGTATTTATTTTTATTTGAGTCAAGTCTTTAGAACATTTGTACTTATTCTACCTTGGCTTTTAGATCCTGATCTCTGAGGTTAATCTCTCGTTAAGATTTTCTTCCTTTCTAATTGCTTAGGCGGTATTTTAATCCTCTTGTCAATGTTTAGTCTTTTGAATTTACCTAATTTAATGACCTTATTTTGTATTTATATTCGTCCTTCTAAGGTTTCCATTTCATTTAAATTCATTTTATTAATTGGTTTTTTGCTTCTTTTTTTTGTGGGCGTTCCATCCTCTCTGTATCATCCTTACAGATATTACAATTTTTACAACTTTTGTTTTTTCTTGATAAAGAACTCGAAATAAAGTTCGAAAGTATTTGGAATCTTCGTATTAATTTTCCCCCTGTGAGCCTTTGTTGCATATATATATATATATATATATATATATATATATATATATATATATATATATATATATATATATATATATATATATATATATATATATATATATATGCAGATACACCCACAAAGGAAAAGTGAAAAACGATTCCAAGCACTTTTGTCTTTATTTTTGAAGACCTTTTCAAGGAATGAACAGGATGCTGGACATACATTGCCTTAAATAATGGAAAGGGGGATTAGACTACCCACCTCTGAACCTTAATTAGAAGGTAAAAAATTCTGAAACAACTTTATTTGAGATTTTATGTATGTAGTGATAATGAGGGTCAGGCATGAACAAACCAGGTCTAAGGTTGAAATTTGTGAACTCGTTAATGGCGATGCATCCTAATATATTTCTCGAAATATAATTACTGCATTTTATGACTGGTTTGGCACTGTTTCAGTTAATGCTATGACTAAGATTGTACATATGTAGAAAAAGCGCAGATTGTTCACTGTGATTACGTACATTGGCTTGATCATGCTTTACCCGGTCATCAAGTTCTTTCCTAGTTTGTCCATAATCACATTTTTGGCAGTTGTTGCAGCTTATCGAATAAACAATGCCAGGTCGGGGGGGGGGGCTGGATTTTTTACAAGGATGCGATAAATTGTAGTCTCAGAGGCCTAAGTAAACGAGGTAATTTAATGAAAATATGGCTATAGGGTAAAACTAATAAGTTTTAGTTTACCATATGCTCCAGCCCTGGCCCCCCTAAAATCATAAGCGAACGGAAATAACATAAATATTACATTTAAATATTCTGATACCATACGAAATTCCTTGACTAGACTGCGTCAAATCAATCTCGATACTGGAGTGTTACAATTTAGCATACATCGGAGAGTCGGGCCACTTTAATAAGAGGATGAAATAACATCAAGCTGATATCAGAAGGTGTACGAACTCTTCAAGTGTCTTTACACACATGCAAATGCACGAACATAGAATTGATTTCAACCAAGCAAAAATAATTTATAGATCATACAATTATATTGAGAGGAGAATTGCGGAATCCATCAGAATTAACAAAGTTGATAATTTCAATTTAACCTCCACAACCTTGTCAAGGCGACTGACAGCTCACCTTCAAAATGGAGCGAAAAAAAACACGCTCACTCTCATGGCACAACCCTAACCCGTGAAAAACTAAATCAGGACACCTCCATCATCCTGAGGCTCCAAAACCGCAGAAGATTGCGGATGGCCGAAGCCGTCATTATTCAAATGAAGAAACCGGTAATTAACGTGCAACTTCAGTCGAAAACCATACTCCCGATATCTCAGCGTCTCCGAGTTGACCGCCGTTAAAAGAAGCCAGTTTCCAAACTTCATTTTCCTTCGCCTCCTCTGCCGGAGAACTAGATCCGAGCGACAAATAGTCAGACTATTTTTTTAAAGGGGGAGAAAAGGTACGACTCGCGGCTACTCCTCCCCTCTGTACCCATCTCACGATAAGAGGGGGGAGTACAGAAGAGGAGGAGGCCCACAACCGACTTGCTCCTGGAGAAATTCCCCACACTTCCGATAGTGAAGTGTTTAATGGGAAGTCCAGAACAAGCTTTAGAAGAGGGTTTATAGCTGTGGGAGACGGAAAGTTTGGAGTTAAAAGAGGACAGATTGAGCAACCTCGGTATTCAAACGTGGAAAGGGTAGAATACCCTTGCTCGAGGGACAACGGTGATCTGCTGATTAACGAGGATTCCGAACCACCGTCATGCATTTACTCATCATTCTTACTTCCTTTCTCACGCTTTTAGCACCTATGTTCTTCATACAGAAGCGGGAGGACCGCCTAATCTCTGTTCCCTTATTCTCTTCATCTTTCATGCATGTGCTTATTGTAGCATTCATGCCGTTCTGAGTTATCTTAGCTCTGATCCCTGAGCTTTGTTTATGTATTTTTATGTTACTTTTTCTACTTCCCTTACTTTATTTTACATTCTCTTGTTGTTATCACTTTTTTACTTTAGTTTCACTTTGTTAACTTGTTTTACTCTTAACTTTCACTTTACTATCATTTTTGTTAAATCTGGTAATACTATAGTTCACTTATTACATTTTCACTTTACTATATTCGTTTTATTTCTGTTTTATTATTAACTTTCACTTCACTATGATTTTTGTTAAACAATTTAATATAGTTCACTTATTACACTTTTCGTTCATTTTGTTCGCATTATTTCTGTTTACACTTGTGGGGGTCGAAGTTAGTAAACATTCGTTTGGAAATTTTAAATGGTTCACACATTGAACCTTATAAATAGGAAGATAAACTTCCCTCTTTGTAGTATTTCTCTTTCGTAAATAGGAAGTTAAACTCCACAGTATGCCGTACTATATCATAGGTCGGCTATACGTGGCTCCGTACAAAATAGATCTTGTTCTTGAAGTCCCCGTTGGGAAAAAGTAAAAATCGATGGCGTTTCCTTGAGGTGACCCCCTCGCCTTTTCCTCTTTGCCGGCTGTGAACTTTTCGGTGAGCTTAATTTTCTTTTAGATTTCTTAAAAGTCTAAAAATTAGGAATTCTGGTGTACTTAATAGTGGAAGATTTAGATAGTGGTAGACGATAGATGGTGAAAGAGAGGTAGGGTTGCCCTTGTTTGAGGGGCATCGTAAGGATTTTTATTCTTTAACTACTTATTTTTCCTTTTTGTTTTATTAATGTTGATTAGTGTTTGTCTCTGTGTTCTTCTGTGTATTTGTCTCCTCGTCTTTTCAACTTAGTTTTCGTGCAATGTTGAGCTTTCGAGCCTTTATTAATGTTCAAATTTAGTGTTATACCTCGTGTTTTGATCTGTTGTATTTGCTTGTTCGTCGTAATTGTGAATTTAATTTTTATCTCGTAGTTTATTGTGTCATACTCTGTGTTGTTTATATTTATGTGTAGATTGGTATTGTGTTTTCCTCGGAACAGAGTCTAGTGCTTGGGAAGCGCTAGGTTCGAGCGACCTTCCCGCGCAATCTGGCAGGGATGTTAATTCTGCCACCAGTTTTTCTTAGTTCTGGGATGATATCATTGGCCATTGTAGACCAGACCTTTTTGGCCAGTTTCTGGGTTGCGACATTAATGGGCTCCAGGCGCTGCCTGCGGTGCAGGTCCCTCTGCCGAAGATACTCTCTTCGTTTGGTTTTATTTATGCAGAGGGATGCATTCGCTGGAGCCTTCTCATAGCGGTCTTGCTGGCCGTTTGAGTAACTACTGCAGGGAAGATATGCTTAGCCCGGATAAACATCAGGTATATTTTCCTGATATTCGTCGAGCTAAGATTTCTGAACCTATATAGCTTAGAGATTTCTCTCTTTGCCATATTCTGTCTCTCCTTGTAGTGACTCGAGTAACCGTGGTCGGAGATTTTTAGGCCCAGGATGGTGCCTTCTGCGGAGTAGTCATATCTCCTCCCATCTATTACAATAAGCCACGTCAACTTCCGGCACCGCGGGAGGATCTTAAATTTCTCCCTGTTTGTCCGGATTCTCCATCTTCTCTCATATTGGCTGATGTTCGAGATCTCTGCAATGGTTCTATTCGCCTGATCCCTTGCTTTCTTAACCCTACTGGGAACGATTTGCGTGACGTCATCTGCGTACTGCAGATACATCGTGTCCCTGTGTATTGGAGTAGGGAGGTCGATGATGAAGACCAGGTAAAGCAAATGACTCAGGCAGCTTCCCTGGGGAGCACCCGCTTTGAGCTCGAATTCTGGTCCTCTGTGCTCTTCGATCATGATACGCGCCCTTCTGTCCATGATGAAGTCATAAAGAATCCTTTTGATGACTGGGTTTAGCTGGAGACCTAGGATCTTGTATTGTACTCCTCTCAACAAAACCTTGTCGAAGGCCTTCTGCACGTCCCTCATCACATATTGACCACCCTTCGCTCGGCAGTGCGCGATCTTTTCTGTTAGGAGCGCCAGGGCCGTTTCAGTGCCCCTATTTGGTCTGAACCCATGTTGTTGTGGGTTATGCGCTCCCAACTCGTCGAGTTGATTTTGTAGCCTGTTGGCTATAATCTTCTTGAAGATCTTGCCGGGTATTTCTAGGAGAGAGATTGGGGGATAGTTAGACACTTGGTCTGGGGGCTTATTTCCTTTCGGGATAAAGATGATTTTAGCCACCTTATATCCGTCAGGGAAGTAGCCTGTATTCAGGGATGCGTTCATGGTGTTCACCAGGCCCTGAATAATTTGCAGTGGGGCATTTACTAGGTTGTTCTTAGTGAGCCCAGACCAACCGGGGGCCCTTTGTTTGAAGGACCTTATGGTTTTAATGGTCTCTTCAATGGTAATAGGGCGCCCGTGGTTAACCATCTCTCTTTCTCTAGATACTTGCGCTTGTGGGTGGGTCCTATGTATCATCGCTCCGAGGTCCTCGAGCAGTTGGTCTTGAAAGTTCTGGTCGAAATCGTCGTTCTCCTCAGATGATATTGCAAAGACCTCTTTCCAATGCCTCCTGAATATCCTTTCGAGAGAATCCGGATCCTCTATGATGATGTGTCCTTCGTTTATTTTTATCCCAGGTATGGAGGCAATCCCCTAAGTCTTCGGATGTTATTCCAAAAACTTGCAGGATTTCTCTCCCTGTCTAGTCTGCCTATGATATCGTCCCAGATTTCCTTCTGTTTCTCGAGGATTATGTTTTTTAGTTCCTCGCTTAGCTGTCTCATTCGGGCTGCCCTTTCCTTGGTTAAGCCTGTCCTACCGACTTCCTCGTAGATTTTTCTGTGTTCCCTAGCGATATCCCTCATTTCGTCCGTCCACCTATATTATGGGAGCATTTTGTACGAGATTCTGGGGACGCATCTTTCGTCAGCTTGAATGAGGAGATTAGTGATCTTGTCAATCTCCTCATCAATTTCCTCAAGATTTGCGACATTTAGGTCAGCTGGCTAGTAGGTGCTCAGCATTTCTCTGTACTGCTTCCAGTTAGTTTTCGCGTAACTTTTCCTAAGTGTGACGGGCTTGAGCATTGGCGCAAGCGAAATGGTGGTGAAAATTGGGATATGATCGCTCGGGACCACTGGACCTGGGGCGTTGGCGATGTTGAAGGGAAATTCTGGACTTGCTAACACAATATCCGGTTTTGTCGCCGAGCATTGTGTTAGATAAGTTGGGAAGTTTGGTCCAAATCTTCGGAGCCTATTTTTTTGAAATAGTAGCTCCAGGTTTCGTCCCCTTTGGTCGACGCGCTTGTAGCCAGATGCACGGCAACTGGCGTTTAGGTCCCCGCCTAGCAACGCTAGCCTTTAGTGTACGAAGAGGGTAAAGAAGTTGTCAATGGGTAGGTATTGTCGCCTGAGCGGTTGGTAGGCTGCTGCCACAGTTAGGCCTTCAACCAGGGTCAGGATCTCGACAGCCACGAATAATTCGTTTAAGTCCGGTAGTGTTCTGAACTTTATGTTTTTTCTGATAGCGATGGCTGCGCCATCGTACCTTTCTTGTGTGTGGTTCTTTTGTATTACTGTTTAATTGTGTATTTTTATAGTGTCCATGTTTGTGTTGACGCCGGGTTCACCTTACGGAAGATGTTACCGTAAGGAATGGACTTTCCCTTCCATCCATTAACATTCAGTGTGAGTATTTTTAGAGCGATGTTTATGTTCTCCATGTTTTCTTGTTCCTGTGTTTTTGTTCTTTTGGTGTGTCTTATGTGTTGTGATTTTTGCTATTTCGTATCTTCTTGTATTCTGTATCACTTAGGGTGATGCAGGAGTCTTTGTGTAGTTTTACTGTGCCTTCCTGCATCGCTTGCTCAATGTTTGATTCTCGTTCTGGTGCTGAGTAGGTCCATTTAATTATCTTTTGTTGAATACCCTGAAATATCTCCTTGGGGAAGAGCTTCTCGGGGTATGGGGTCTGCTCGTTTGTAATTATTTTGAGGTCGATCTCCTCTCCATCGTACTTGTAAGTACGTTTCAAGGTTTTCGACCTACTTCTTGAGCTTACGGGGCTTTTGGTCGCCCTGTTTTCGGCCTTCTCAGCATCAGATTCCGATGACGATTGGCTCGTGAGGTTGTCCTCTGCTTCTTTAATCCTTCTTGCCGCTTTACTTTCTTTCTTTTCGCGGCGCCTTTGTGCCTCCAATCTTGGGTCTGGCCTAGTTGAGTTTATTTTTCCAGTCGTGGCTTTTACTTCTTTTGCAGACTCTGATGGTCTCTCCTCCTGGGGAAATGGAGTCGCAGGTGCCTCTGGTGCAGCTTTTGACAGAAATTGAAGCTGCAGCACCTCTCCCGATGGTGGGTCGTTTGAAAACCACATCTAAGACATGCCGTTATTTTTCAGCATGAGATTCAGTGTTTTCGCAAACGTTCCTGGGTTTGTAAGATTATTTACATGCGAAAATAATATGCACGTAAGTATCTTAGTCGAATTCTCATTCTCTAGTTTGATATAAGTCTTCGGCTGTTGCTTTTCCGTCACTCTGTTTGGATCTATTCCTGTTGCTTGGGCGTAGGAGGTAGTATTCCTCCTCGTTTCTTCCGTTTTCTTTTTTCTTATAATTTCTTTTTTGTGGGGACATGACATGGACATCACCCCGTAGTTCAGTCCGCAGTTTGGGCATCATCTCTCCATTGCTGCCGTGCACTCTCACCATCCGTGGCCTTTACGACTGCATCTAGAGCACGTGATACTTTGCTCTTTACAATCTTTTATTGTATGTTGCTCCATCTTGAAGCACCGGAAGCATATCTGGATGGGGGTGAACTCTTCCCTCTCCATCTGGTCAGCGCTAATCTTAGTGTTAAAGAGTAGTACTCCCCTTTTTTTTTGGCCTTCTGGGCCATCTGTGTATCACTAAATATGACTTTGAAAACGTGTTGGTGTTCAGTGTTGTCCCGTTTATTACGGAACTTCACGACTTCCACCACTTTGGCCCACGACTGGTTTCTGTTTATCTCCTCCTTTATTTCTTCCTTTTATTATGTTGACCGATCCAGGGGTCGAGCTGTCTGCAGACCACACTGCGATGTGCCTTGATTTGAGGGGAAGTGCTGGGCTAGAGGTTTATCTCCTTTAGCACCCACTGACCATCTTCCTTCGTCAGCGTCTCCACATCAGCTTCTTTCTCGCAGATTGCGGAGTAACTGACTGGGGTGTCTATCATTATGGGGATAGCCACGTTCAGCTTACCGAAGATCGTCTGGAACACCGTTTCTCGGTCCGGCTTAGGTTGTACACCTATTGTCTTCAATGGGACTCTTATGGCTGGGTGGGACGCCATTTTGGTGCGTTTGCAGCCCCTCTGACTGGGGGCTGCAAACGCACCAAAATGGCGAAACATGAATTGCAATCCACTTTCACATTTGACGGCGGTTTGCGCAGGGAGGTGGGCCGGGGACTTAAGCAGTCATCTGCCTAAGTGGGCCACTGTAAAAGGAAAGATGATTAGTAGTGAATGATGATGAAGATGAATGTGACACCAGTATAATACTCTCTTTTGTGAAATCTGGTTCTAAAATTAGAAACCAGATTTTCGGAGGCGTAGGCAAAAGTTTTCTCAAACTTTTCCTCCTTTGCCAGATATCGAGATGATTCTTCCGAGGTAGTTCTGCCAAGAATTCCGAACAGTCAAAATTAGGATTGATTGATCATAAAGAGAGAAAAGTGGGTGTGATAGTAGGAGAGGTAAAAGATAGAAAAAGTGTTATTTTAGTAGGAGATTGTTGTGCCAGTACGTCTAGCTATGACTTGCAATGCACTCCTGTGATGATTCTGTGCATGTTGTTTTAAGCATTCAAGCCTTTGTTTTCATATTTTTTTCTTTTTTGTAGATAGAACTATCTCGGTTTCTTGATTATCTATTGTTATTTGAAGTATTTTTGTCCACTACGGATCTTTTTTATTGTGCCTTGATTATTTTGTCCACTACGGATCTTTTTATTTTTTTATTTTTTTGTAAGATTTAGTTTAACATCCTAATTACTTGGATATTAATATTTATCGTTTTTCCCGGTGAGAAGTAGTTATTTATAAATTGGTTCTATGTATTCTTGCAACCGCTGTTGGCTGTTGGCAAATCGTTGTCGGTAACGTCTATTCGGGTTGTCAATTTCGGGTATTCCTATGTTCTGCACGACTCGTTCTGGTAAATATTCATGTATTTTCCTCCATATTTCTGTTGCTCTTCTGTGCATCCTCACATTCAGGGGGTCGATCGCCGCGAGATCGTGGTCCAATCGATGGTATCCAGTACAGTAAGCTGAAATCAAGGATGAAGCGTAGTGCTTGATTTTGCACTACTTGTGCCGTGCGAGTTTGTGTCTTGCTTGCCAGATGTAATGGGATGGCGGGGTATAGCAAGATCGGTCTGATTAAAGCTAAATATAACTTTTTCTTGTGGCGAAAGGAGAGTCTTCTGAACCTATAAAGTTGCCTAAGTCTGATCTTGGCTTGCGAGACCTTCTTGATATGTTCATTATAACCATTTGCTGTGATCTTCAATCCCAGAACTGGGGCTTCCCGGGTATATGGATAGCATTCGCATTTGCTCTAATGTCAGCCGTTTTGGTACGTCTGATAGGGAGAATCTTAAACTTATCCATATTGATTCGAATCTTGTTTCTTTTCTCATAGAGATTGAGATTGTTAATTTCCCCAGCTGTCCTATTTGCGACGTCTACAGGAGCTGGGTAGTCTCTTGTGATAATTTGAGTTATGTCGTCCGCTAGCTGGCCATATATAACGTAATCTTGAGTAGGAAAAGGGAGGTCACTTGTGTAGATAGTATACAACGTTGGGCTCAAACATCCCCCTTGAGGCACCCCTGCGTTCATCTAAAAGGGTTGTCCTACTCTATCCTTTAAATAATCACAAAGGATTCTGGTGATATTAGTTTCCATCTCAAGATCACATAATTTGTTTTTTAATCCGGGCACCCAGATCTTGTTGAATGCAGAGGCCACGTCTCTGAGTACGACGTCCACCCTCTTATTTTCGGCCTTTGCATTTGCAATGAACTCTGTTATAAGGACAAGGGCAGTTTCCGTACCGGTGTCTACGGAAACCATGTTGTTGCATGTTGTATCCGTCCCTTGTTTCTAGGAGGTTTTTTAGTCTGTCATTCAGAAGTTTTTCTAAAAGTTTCCCAATAAGTTCTAGAAGGGATATGGGTCTGTAACTTTTGACTTTCTTTTTTGGCTTCGATGGTTTTAAAATAAAGATCATTCTGGCCCTTTTAAGTAGATCTTGGAAGTAGCCAACGTTTAAACAGGCATTAAAGAGATTTAGTTTGGCTTCATTGATGTTCGGTGGGGCATTCACTAAGTGCGCCTTTGTGATACCTGATATGCCAGGGGCCCTCTGCTTGAATTCCTTTAAAGCTGTCTCAAACTCTTCATGAGTGAATGGTTTTCTTTCGGCTTCTGCTCGTCGAGTGTTATCGACGAAGTGGTATGGTGTTATAGTTGGTCCTCGCTCTTCCAGGTATGACAAGACTCTTTCCTCATATTCCCAGTCAAAATCGTCGTTTTCTTCCTCCGTGATGTCAAATTTTCTCTTCCAGTGCTCTTTGAAGTGGATTTCTATCTCTTGGTCGTTGATGATCATTCTTCCCTCAGCTGTGATGGTAATATTGGTCTTATTTTGCTGAGTGCCACTTAATCTTCTAATCTGGGACCAAGATTTGTTGGGGTCGGTTTCCAGGTATATTTTATCAATTATGCCATCCCAGATTGTCTTAGATTCCTCGCTGATAAAATATTTAATTTCCAAGCGCAGGTTTCTAAGTTCACGGTATCGTTCCGCCGTGTTCCCGTTCTCGTTTATTTCAGTAATAAGTTTCTCCAGTCTATCTTTCCTTGACGTAATCTCCTCATTCCATCGTGGGGTAGGGAGAGTTTTGTATTCAATCCTCGGGATAGCTATTCTATCTCCTTCCTTAATCTTGGTGATAAGGTCTTCGAAGTGCCGATCTATGTCTTCGAGGGTGGACCCGTCCAACGGTTCTACCCGATATTCTTGGAGGACTCTTGTATTCGATCCAGTCTGCCTTGGGCAAGCATTTGCGGGAGGGCATTTTGACCTGGATAGATGAGACTGAGATTGTGGTAATCATACTAAGGTGATCAGATGGAAAATAAGAGCCAAGGGCGGTATTTTGGTTCAGAGCGAAATTGTTATTTGTTAGTATGATGTCAGGATTAGTAGAGAATCTCCTCGTTAGGAATGTAGCGAAATATGGGCCTGCTATATTTACCACGCCGCGTTCCATAAGAAGCCTCAGGGAGGTACCTTCTCCGTTGAACGCTGTGGTGTAGCCTGTTTCCCTGCAACGAGCATTTAGGTCACTGATAGGAATTACTGAACAGTTCCTTATGAATAGGCGGAGGAAATTAGGTGTGGGCAAATATGATCTACTTGGTGGCTGGTACCCTACTGCTATAACTAGATCGTCGATAATCGTACTAATTTTTATCGCTAGGTACGATTGAATTTGATACCCTTTCGTACTGCAAGAGCAAAGACGTCATATCTTTCATTCGAGTGGCTAGTTGTGATGGTGATGTAGTTATATAGCTTTATAGGGTCGGTTTTTGCATTAAGTCCGTGTTCAGAAATGAGGACGATATCTAGGTCTACCTCACAGATTATATTGTAGTAAATGAATTTTTTACCCATCCAGCCATTAACGTTTAGAGAAAAGATCTTCGTTTACTGATGATCTCGTCGCGTAGTTCATATTATTCCCCATAAGGTTTAATACTTTTGCTGGCTCAGCTCGTGCGGGCGACCTCACTCTGGCGGATCTCTTCTTTTTTAAATTGATCGTGGGATAGGTTGAGACATGATTCGCCACAGATCTCGATCCTGCCTTGCCTGAGTGCCGAAATCATTTCTTCCTCACTGATGCAAAAATCGTAATCCCACTTGTATTTTCCCTTGATCATTCCTTCAATGATGTCTTTGACTTTTGTCGTTTTTGGCAGTGGGGCTGATGGGAAGGAATATACTCGTAGGTTTAGATCGGTAGACTTGTAAGTTAGCGAGGATTGTTTGGTCTTCTTGGGGCTCTTGGTTTTTTGGCTCGCCTTTTGGGAATCAGTATCCTCTCGTTCAGGTTGGTCGGTCTCCATTATTGTAGGGAGAACAGATGTGCTGGGTTTGTTCAGTCTTAGATCCTGAGATCTTGAACGTTTCTTGCAGTAGCCGTAGGCCTGCTTCCTGTCTGGGTTTGGTAGAGTTTGGTTGAGGGGGGGATTATTAGGAAACCACATTGGTTTCATCCCATTCTGCGTCAACATACGATTCAACTCGGTAGCGTAGCTTCCCGGCTCTGCGATGTTAACAAAGTGAGAGTGTATAATACATATCACGAGGTTCAAGTTCATTGAAGGGTCTAATTGTAGAAGAGTCTTCTCCTTCTCCTGGCTCTTGGTGCCTGTGCATAGGTGGTTGTTGCTCTGCGGTGTTTCTCCTCTTAGATGTTCTTTTTCTTGTCGTTGACTAGTGTCTTTTTCATGGGACACGACATCGACTGGGTACGGTGAGGGCTACTACAATTAAGGCATTTCTTGGTAGCTCCGTTCCTACACTCTCGCCAGGTGTAGCCATCTCCGGCGCATTCGCTACAGACCTTTCCTTGGAATGTACAATCTCCAGTGGCGTGCTGCTCCAAGGCATAACACGAGAAGCATACCTGGACTGACACGAAGGTTTCCCTCTCGATGCATAAAGCTGATATTTTGGTATAGAATAAGACGAGGACAGCTTCGGATGCCTTAGTGGCCATCTCAGAGGTTTGGAAGGTGGCTTTAAATAGATGGGAGTATTCGCCTCCTTCACGATTTTGTAACTTGTATACCTCTTCTACTTTTGCCTAGGTTTTCCTTGCCTCTATCTCATTATTGATATCCTCGATGCTGTGGGAGCCGACCCATGGATCCAGGCGACGACAAATTATGGATCTCTGAGCAGAGACCCGGGGAGGGATCTTCGGGGTCAAGTTCAGCTCCTCGAGCTTCGCTCGTGCATTCACACTGAGAAGCCTGTCTACGTCATGGTCAGTTTCGCAGATTGCGAGATAGCCGTAGGTTTGATCCACTAAACGGCATAGTGCAATCTCAATTGAGCCGAAAATAGTTAAAAACACCTTTGCCCTTGAGAATTTTGAGCAATTTTCTTTCCTTCTGAAGCCGTGTTGTTGCTCGTTATGCAAGTTGGCTTCGTCGAGAAAAGAGTTGACTCTATTGGATAATATCTTCTCGAAGAATTTGCCAGCAAATTCTAAGAGAGATTTTGGCCGGAAGCTGGCAGGGCAGTCCGGGGGCTTTCACGATTTGGGAATGAAAATAAATCTTGGCCACTTTCCACTGATCAGGAAAGTAGCCCATGTTTAGAGCGGCATTCATGATGTTAAGCAGCCCACTCCAAACATTAGGCGGGGCCTTGATGAAGTTCTCCCTGGTCAGCCCCGTGGTACCCGGTGCTCTTTGACGAAAGGATTTTAGAGCGACGGAGAGTTCTAGGGCAGTTATTTTACTACCATAGCCCTCCATCTCTCTTTCCTGCGACACAGAATGATGAGGGGAGGTTCTGTGTATTTGTGTTTAGTTGTTGGATTATGTCGGTCTCGAATTCGAGGTCGTAATTGTCATTTTCTTCTGGGGTAATTGTGAAGATTGAGGAACAGAAAATCCTAAACATTTCCTCAATCTCTTCGGGCTCGTCAATTTCTATACCGTCATTTATAAGTGCGATTCTTTTTTGGGGAGGTATTCCTTTTAATCGTTTAAGTGTTTGCCAGAAGGTATGTGAGTCTCTTTCAATGTCAAGTCTTTCTATTAGTCTGTCCCATGTAAGTATCGGTTGGTCAGTTATTAGTGTCTTGAGTTCGTCTTTAATCTGTCTTAGTCTTCTGTGGGCATTGTGGTTGGGGCCTATCAGTGCTAATACATTGAACAGGTCCTTATATTCCTGGGCGAGGGCTTTCAGGGGAGGGGTCCAATGGGATGCTGGAAGGGTTTTATATTTTATATAGGGAATACTATTTTCATCAGCTTTAATTAGGACGTCAGTGATTTTAGCCAGCTCTTTATCTATCTCTTCTAAATTGGCATCAAGTAAAGAGACAGGGATATAATTTAGAAGATAATTTCTATAGCTTTCCCAGGTCACCTGATTGTAGCTTTTACGTTCTGGGATTGCAATTTGAATGCGATTTATACCAATATCCATGGCGCGGGTACAAGAGACCCTAAGGCTGCGAATATGAGCCTCCCAGGTGAAGCGTCGGTCAAATAGAAGACCAAGGAAACGGTGCGATTCAACCACTTACAGGCGTACGGGAATTAAGAAACAAATCTCGGTCGGGATGGAACCGTGGATGGCGGCAGAAGTGCACGACCTTAGTCTTGGACAAGGAAAAACGAAACCTATGCGCTTCGGCATAGCAAGAGACACGTTGGAGTCGACATCCAGAGTTGGCAACTGGGCCACGCCAAGAGAGATCGAAAGGTCGTCCACGTAGAGCGTAGCGAGAACATCTTCTGGCAGCACCGAGGTGATGCCGTTGATGCTCGAGGCAAAGAGTGTGACACTGAGGACACTTTCCTGCGGGACACCCTCTTCCTGTCCCTTTGGGCCAGAGAGGGCTCCCTCCACCCGTACGCGGAATCAACGATCTCGCAAAAATTCAGATATAAATATTTGGAGGCGTCCCCTCGACCCCATCGTGTGGAGAGTC
The DNA here is from genome assembly GCA_963969495.1 of Ceratothoa steindachneri. NCBI lineage: Eukaryota > Metazoa > Arthropoda > Malacostraca > Isopoda > Cymothoidae > Ceratothoa > Ceratothoa steindachneri. Next base: position 39,045,813 of record OZ018332.1, on the reverse strand, counting down.
TCCATGATACCTTATCGACATGCGGTATCATAGGCCTTCTCCAGATCGAAAAACACCGTGGCGTAGTGCTGTCTACGAAGGAAAGCCTCGCAGACGGCATTTTCCAGTCGAAGCAGAGCATCCGACGTGGAGTGTAACTTGCGGAAGCCGCACTGTGCAGAAGACAGATGGCCTCCGCTCTCCAGGAAATATGCTAATCTAACATTTACTAATTTCTCCATCAACTTGCACACGCAAGAGGTTAGAGAGATTGGGCGGAAACCGGTCGGAGTAGAGTGATCTCTTCCCGGCTTGCGAAAGGCAAGCACAGTAGCGATTTGTCCAGGAGTCTGGGAGAAGACCTTCCACCCAGATCCTGTTGAACAAATCTAACAGAAAAGCTATGCCTTGCTCACCCAGGTGTCGAAGCATGGCGTACGGGACATCGTCCAGACCATAGGCGGTGTCCGCGCACGAAGCGAGAGCGGAACGCAACTCACTCACAGTAAACTTGTCGTTGAAGGGTTCTCCGCCTCTGGAGATAAAGTCCAGCCGGTGGCCTTCCGCGACATCACGACGTGCATTGAATGCTGGCGGAGCAGCATCCCAAGTAGAGAATGCGGAAAAAGCGGTCGCGAAGGATTCCGCCACGGACGCGGGGTCCGAGATTGCGGTCCCATTCTCCTGGAAAACGGGAGGGGGGTCCTGCGAGAACTTGCCCCGAATCCTTTTGACTCGCTTCCACACCTCTGTTAAAGGGGTCTTCCCGTTGAGTGAAGACACGTATGCCCGCCAAGAAGAGCGGTGGGCTTGCTTTGAAATATACCGCAACCTAGCCCTAGCCCGACGAAATTCAGCGACAGTGAAATCGTTCGAGAGGCGCTTATAGCGCATGTAGGCATAACACTTCTTTTTGAGGGCCGTCTCACACTCGGCCGACCAACATGGAAGTGGTCGGCGTGCAAAACGGCCAGACGTTCTAGGAATAGTAGTCAGGCCCGCGGCGCTGAGCTTGCCTCAGAACTCAACGGCCTCATCTACCAACCTAAACTCCTCGACTGAGTAAGAGAATTCAGTCATTTCCTGAAATGCAGGCCACCGCGCCCGTGCCAAGCACCACCGAGGTGGGCTCTCAGGCAGCAGTTACCCTGAAGGTCATCGACCACCCCCGACTCAAAATCAGGCTGTGCATCCGAAGAGCACAAAGATAGGTCAAGGCAAGAAAATGAAGCGGTTCTCGGAAAGTGATGCGTAAACTCATCCACGTTTAGGACACCTATCTCAAGCTCTTCGATCAGATCGGCAAGGACTTGTCCCCTGGGATTTATTGAGTAATCTCCCCAGAGAGGATGACTGCCGTTCAGATCTCCAAGCAAGAGAAAGGGCCTCGGCAACCGTGCCACGATGCAGCGGAAGTCCCCCGCGTCGAAGTAAGCTGACGGTGGAATGTACGCATAAATGATAGTATACCTCCTATCCAGGTGAAGCTGCACAGCCACTGCCTGAAAGGAGGTATATAAAGTTACAGAAGGAACGAAGACATCATGCCGGGTGTAAATCGCGCATCTCCTAGCCCGGCCATCCCGTGGTGGTGAGGTCGCAAGACCCTTGTACCCCGGGAGGGCGGGCAGGGGGCACGCGCCTAGCATGATCTCCTGCAGAAAAATAGCTAACGGGGAACGGGACGAGACGAGCTTCCGCAGCTCCTCACAGTTAGCCCGGAGTGCACGGCAATTATATTAAAGGAATATGCCCTCCAGGCCTAGCTCGGAGGAGACGCGGGGTCCCTCTTTTTCGAAAGAAGACCCTCACGGGAATGGCCGTACGCTTCCCGGAGGCAGAACCCCGGGCGCTGTTGGCCGGACAAAGCGCTGAAGGCGCCGTTGCCTTCGAGGAATTATTGGGGGAGGTGGGGCTTGCCATGCGAGTGTTTTTCTCTCTCTGCCTCGAAACCATAGGAGGGCGTTGCAGCTTCGGAGGCGGGGTCCCTCTTTTCGAGGAAACACCGTCTCCGAGCCACTTGCTCCACCATTGGGCGTGGGCGAAGGAGCCGAAGCTCCTTTAATGCTATCCTCCTTTCGGGGGACAGCTTTAGGAACCCCGGAAGATGGCCTGGCGACCAACTTCAGGGGTTTTGCCTCCTGTGAGTCTAACGACTCGGAGGAGGCGCGTGGCCGTTTCACCTTACGGGAAACGGTCACGCTGGAGGAAGAGGGGGGAGCCCTGGTTTTAGCCGGGACTGGGTGTGAACCCTTTTTGCCGTCAGCTTTACCACGGGAGCGCCCGGGTTGAGTAGAGCATGCAGAAGGGCTCCGAATGGGCGCGAAAACGACCGTACTGGTGGCCTGGATGGGCCAAGAGCAGAGGGTGCCTTTCTAACTATTGAGGCATATGACGTCCCAGGCAGAGCCGGGCGCGCCAGGACCAAGTCCTTTGCCTCGCGGAATGAGAGTCGATCCTGGGCCTGAACGACCAGGATTTCTTTCTCAAGGAGATATGCACCACATTGCTTCGAAGATGCGGGGTGCGGCTCTCCGCAATATACACACTTGGCCACACACGATTTAGAGTTATTGTGTGCGACCTTGGAGCAATTTACACAGACTTCGAGTGACCCCGACTTTACACGTCTACATGAGCGATTCGTATGGCCGAAGCGGTAAAAGTAATAGCACCGCCGCGGCAGTGGCACGAATGCCTTCACGCGGTAGCGGTACCAACCAGCACGCACCGACTCAGGGAGCTTGTCACAGTTAAACGTGACGAAGAGTGTAGGGGTGGGTCTCGAGGCCACTCCCTGTTTTCTCATCACACGTTCGACCTTGACCGCCCCATGGTCGGCCAGCTCTAGGGTGATGTCCTCAATGGAGTAGTCAACGAGTTCCCTCGCATAAACTACTCCTTTCACAAAGTTCATGGTAGAGTGCGGCGTCATACTCACCGGGGTGCCATGAAGTGTGCGAAGAGCACTTATCTTGGCCGCCTCGGCGGGATTCGCCAGAAGGCTTCCGTCCGAGAAACGGGTCACCTTCGGCTCTCTACCAATTGCACTAGCTAATCCTCTCCCTTGATGGATCATGTTGCCCTTGGCCAACATGCTGCCATCAGTGGAGCGAATGACTAGGAAGCGTTTGAAGCCAGCGGGCTCGAAAACGCCAGGTAACCTCTGAATGAAGGGCCCCGATGTTATCGAGGCTCCACACCCGGGGGAGAAGAGGGGCCGGATGTGCCGATCTTGGCTTGGTCGCTTGCCAAAGTGGCAGCAGACCCATCCATCCCCGCAGCACCCGCAGATGAAGAGGAGCCCCGAGTCTTTTTAGTCTTTCTTGTCTTTTCTTCTTCTTTTTAGGAGAGGAGGGCAGGTAATGAACCCGCTTCACACCTCCGCGGGAAGGAGCCCCTAGGGAAGATGGACCAGCCATATCCAGGTTCTTCACCGAAATAGAGAAGGTACTGGTAGTCGCAGGGGCACCGGTTGGAGGAGATCTCTCCCCTCCTTGTACTGCCTTGGAGACCCCAGCCGTTTGAAGAGGACATTGCATTAGGGCGGATTTGGGTTCGGTGCTTGGCGCCGAGCCCGAATTTCTCCCCAAAGAAGGCCCTACCGTCTGAGGCTGGGTTTTCTCAAGGACCATATCTATCACAGGAGGGGCGTCCAGTTGGCCCTCCCCTCCAAGGACATCGCAGGTCACCTTGGCAGCGTCAATAGTCTTGTGTGGGGAGGCACAGGCCTTGACCCCGCCAAGGTTTAACATTCTTGCCAGCATTTTTATTTTTTTTTATAGAGCCCATCTGGCAACTGCCCACTTGGGTATAAGTCACCGGAAACACAACATAGCCTAGAACTTGGCTACTTTAAAATAAAAATATGAAAACATAACTGATAAAAATTAGAAAAACTTTACAATTCGCAAGCAATCTTCGACTGCGGGGGGAGGTCCCCCTCACGCCGGTGCAGGAGAGTGCAACCTACAAAAAAAACAATAACAAACAAAAACCAAACAAAATAGGAATCTTTTTAAATAAAGGGGAGAAGGCCGGCCTCCCCCTAAAAGTCAACAAGTCAATGTGCACGAACTCGTCCCGAGCACAAGGAACAGGCGGTAGCGACCCCGCCCATCCCGGTACCAGGAAAGGTATCGTGCGCGAAGATCACCCAGACTGGGACATTCGACGAGAATTTGGTGAACAGTCTAGGGGATGACGCAGTCGTCGACATAGGGCGCTAAAGAGCGCTCCATAAGATAGCGAGGCGTCACACAAGTATGCCCGATTCGGAGACGACAGAAAGCAACCTGAAGCCATCGCGGCATTGGGGGATAGGTCCATGGGAACAGTCGCGGTGCAATGGTAGCAACTTTAAGTTCCCTTCGACCCTCTCCCATCTTCTTTGCCAAGCCGTCCGAATAGCTGCCCGTATTTCTGCCATGTAGTTGGTGTGAGGAAGAGCGAAACGCTGGTCCGGTCGCAGAGTCCTCGTGGACTCTTTGGCGCTCTCATCGGCGCGCTCATTCCCCGCAATTCCTACATGTCCAGGAACCCAGCATAAAATAATCTCGACATCCGCCCGGCTCGCCAATACCGTGGCGTCACGGATATCGCAAACCAGGGGATGCGGAGATTTCAATGCCCCGAGAGCACTCAGAGCGGTTTGTGAGTCGCTATAGATCACAATCCGGTCTCCGAACCGGGCACGTCGCGTAATCTTCCGTACCGAGTGGTGTATTTCCACCAGCTCGGCCGTGAAGACAGACGCAGCGCCTGGTAGAGCCCCGCTGACTTCAAACAGAGGGAATAAGGCGTGGAAGCCGACCCCCTCTTGGGACTTAGAGCCATCCGTATACACTGGCAAGGTTCCAGCGTGACACGAGGTGTGCTCCAAAAAAAAAGGTAGAACGCAATACTCCCGGCGCAGTACACGCTTTGGGAGCAGAGGCGTGGCGACAAATAGCCAAATGTGGTACCCTCCAGGGTGGCGTCCTGGACAGAACCCAAGGGCGCCACCGGCCCGCGAGCTATATCTAGCTCTCGAAGGAGTTTCCTGGCCCTAAGCCCTTTTATGACTGGCGTCTCTCGGCGGCATAGGCACCATCGAGATCAGCTGCGGATGCAGTAAGAGCTGTTGGCGACTGAGGGAGGCGCCGGGGTCGCGCGTACAGGCGAGTGATGCACTGCACGTGGCGCAGAGCGAGTGGAATCTCTCCAGCATCGACCAACAGGCTCTCAATGTGGAAAGTACGGAAGGGACTGGTCGCAAGGCGGAGGCCGGTGTGGTGGATCAAATCCACCTTCCGCAATAAACGCTCGGCTGCAGATGCATAAAACTCACATCCGTAGTCGAGCTTTGAACGAACAAAGGATCGATAAAAAGTAGGGCAGTAGCCCTATCAGCACTCCAAGCGCTGAACGTCACGGAACGGAGAATATCCATGGCGCGGGTACAAGAGACCCTAAGGCTGCGAATATAAGCCTCCCAGGTGAGGCGTCGGTCGAATACAAGACCAAGGAAACGGTGCGACTCAACCACATCCAGGCGCACCCTATTAAGAAACAAATCTGGGTCGGGGTGAAGCCGTGGATGGCGGCAGAAGTGCACCACCTTAGTCTTGGCCAAAGAAAACCGAAACCTGTGCGCTTCGGCATAGCGGGAGACGCGGTTCAATGCCTGTTGGAGTCGACGCTCCAGAGTTGGCATCTGTGCTGCGCCAAAAGAGATTGAAAGGTTGTCCACGTAGAGCGTAGCGAGAACATCTTCCGGCAGCACCGATGTGATGGCGTTGATGCTCAGGGCAAAGAGTGTGACACTGAGGACACTTCCCTGCGGGACACCCTCTTCCTGCTCCTTTGGGCCGGAGAGGGCTCCCTACACCCGTACGCGGAATCAACGATCTCGCCAAAATTCAGATATAGACATTGGGAGGCGTCCCCTCGCTCCCATCGTGTGGAGAGTCTCCATGATACCGTATCGCCATGCGGTATCATAGGCCTTCTCCAGATCAAAAAACACCGTGGCGTGGTGTTGTCTACGAAGAAAAACCTCGCAGACGGCATTTTCCAGTCGGAGCAGAGCATCCGACGTGGAGTGGAACTTACGGAAGCCGCACTGTGCAGAAGACAGATGGCCTCCGCTCTCCAGGAAATATGCTAATCTAACATTTACCAATTTCTCCATCAACTTGCACACGCAAGAGGTTAGAGATTGGGCGGAAACCGGTCAGAGTAGAGTGATCTCTTCCCGGCTTGCGAAAGGCAAGCACAGTAGCGATTTGTCCAGGAGTCTGGGAGAAGACCTTCCACCCAGATCCTGTTGAACAAATCTAACAGAAAAGCTATGCCTTGCTCACCCAGGTGTCGAAGCATGGCGTACGGGACATCGTCCGGACAATGGGCAGTGCCCGCGCACGAAGCGAGAGCGGAACGCAACTCACTCACAGTAAAATTGTCGTTGAAGGGTTCTCCGGCTCTGGAGGTAAAGTCCAGCCGGCGGCCTTCCGCGACATCACGACGTGCATTGAATGCTGGCGGAGCAGCATCACGGCTAGAGAATGCGGAAAAAGCGGTCGCTAAGGAATCCGCCACGGACGCGGGGTCCGAGATTGCGGTCCCATTCTCCTGGAGAACGGGAGGGGGGTCCTGCGAGAACTTGCCCTGAATCCTTTTGACTCTATTCCACACCTCAGCTAAAGGAGTCTTCCCGTTAAGTGAAGACACGTATGCCCGCCAAGAAGAGCGGCGGGCGTGCTTCGAAATATACCGGGACCTAGCCCTAGCCCGACGAAATTCAACGACAGTGAAATCGTTCGGGCGGCGCTTATAGCGCATAACGCTTCTGTTTGAGGGCCGTCTCACACTCGGCGGACCACCATGGGAGGGCCGTCTCACACTCAGCCGACCACCATGGGAGTAGTCGGCGTGCAAAACGGCCAGACGTCCTAGGAATAGTAGTCAGGCCCACGGCGATGAGGTTGCCGAAGAAGAACTCAACGGCCTCATCTACCGACCTAAACTCCTCGACTGAGATAGAGAATTCAGTCATTTCCTGAAATGCAGGCCACCGCACCAAGCGCAACCGCACCAAGCGCAACCGCACCAAGCACCACCGAGGTGGGCTCTAGGGAGACAGTTGCCCTGAAAATGATATTTTAATGGGAAAGTGATCACTACCATGGAGGTCATCGACCCCCCCCTCCCCCGATCAAAATCAGGCTGTGCATCCCAAGAGCACAAAGATAGGTCAAGGCAAGAAAATGAAGCGGTTCTCGGACAGTGATGCGTAAACTCATCCACGTTTAGGACACCCATCTCAAGCTCTTCGATCAGATCGGCAAGGACTTGTCCCCTGGGATTTATGGAGTAATCTCCCCAGAGAGGATGCCTGCCGTTCAGATCTCCAAACAAGAGATAGGACCTCGGCAACCGTGCCACGACGCGGCGGAAGTCCCCCGCGTCGAAGTCAACTGACGGTGGAATGTACGCAGAAATGATAGTATACCTCCTATCCAGGTGCAGCTGCACAGCCACTGCCTGAAAGGAGGTATCTAAAGAGAAAGGAAGAACGGAGAGATCATGCCGGGTGTAAACCGCGCATCCCAATGCCCAGCCATCCCGCGGTGGTGGGGTCGCAAGACCCTTATACCCCGGGAGGGCAGGCAGGGGGCACGCACCTAGCATGGTCTCCTGCAAAAAAATAGCTAACGTGGAACGGGACGAGACGAGCCTCCGCAGCTCCTCCCAGTTAACCCGGAGTCCACGGCAATTCCATTGAAGGAATATGCCCTCCAGGCCTAGCTCGGAGGTGACGCGTGGGCCCTCCTCGAACTGAAGCCCCTCACGGGAATGGCCGTACGCTTCCCGGGGGCAGAACCCCGGGCGCTGTCGCCTTTGAGGACTTATTGAGGGAGGTTGGGCTCGCCATGCGAGTCTTTTCCTCCCTCCGCATCGAAACCTTAGGCGGGCGTTGCGGCTTCGGAGGCGTGGGGCCCTAATTTCGAAGAACCACCGTCTCCGAGCCACTCGCTCCACCTCGGGGCGTGGGCGAAAGACCTAAAGCTCCTTTGTTGCTGTCCTGCTTTTGGGGAACAGCTTAAAAAACCCCGAAGATGGCCTAGCGACCATCTTCAGGGGTGTTGGAGGCGCGTGGCCGCTTCGCCTTGCGGGAAACGGTCACGCTGGGAGAAGAGGGGGGAGCCCTGGTTTTAGCCGGGGCTGTGTATGAACCCTTTTTGCCGCCAGCTTTACCAGGGAAGCGCCCGGGTCGGGTAGAGCCTGGAGAAGGGCTCCAAATGGGCGCGGAAACAATCGTGATCGTTGGCCTGGATAGGCCAGGAGCAGAGGGTGCCTTTCTAACTACTGAGGCATATGACGTCGCAGGCAGAGCCGGGCGCTAGGACCAAGTCCTTAGCCTCGCGGAATGAGAGTCGATCCTGGGCCTGAACGACCAGGATTTCTTTCTCAAGGAGATATGCACCACATTGCTTCGAAGATGTGGGGTGCGGCTCTCCGCAATATACACACTTGGCCACACACGATTTAGAGTTATCGTGTGCGACCTTGGAGCAATTTACACAGACTTCGGGTGACCCTGACTTTGCACGTCTACATGAGCGATTCGTATGGCCGAAGCGGTAAAAGTAATAGCACCGCCGCGGCAGTGGCACGAATGCCTTCACGCGGTAGCGGTACCAACCAGCACGCACCGACTCAGGGAGCTTGTCACAGTTAAACGTGACGAAGAGTGTAGGGGTGGGTCTCGAGGCCACTCCCTGTTTTCTCATCACACGTTCGACCTTGACCGCCCCATGGTCAGCCAGCTCTAGGTTGATGTCCTCAATGGAGTAGTCAACGAGTTCCCTCGCATAAACTACTCCTTTCACAAAGTTCATGGTAGAGTGCGGCGTCATACTCACCGGGGTGCCATGAAGTGTGCGAAGAGCACTTATCTTGGCCGCCTCGGCGGGATTCGCCGCATTCGCCAGAAGGCTCCCGTCCGAGAAACGGGTCACCTTCGGCTCTCTACCAATTGCACTAGCTAATCCTCTCCTCTGATGGATCACGTTGCCTTTGGACAACATGGTGCCATCAGTGGAGCGAATAACGAGGAAGCGTTTAAAGCCAGCAGGCTCGAAAACGCCAGGTAACCTCTGAATGAGGGGCTCCGATGTCATCGAGGCTCCACCCTGTGCACTTTTTGTCTTTGTCATAGTCAGGGGCTGCGCACACGCGGGGGTAGATAGGCCGGATGTTCCGATCTTGGCTTGGTCGCCTACCAAAGTGGCAGCAGACCCATCCGTCGCCGCGGATGGAGAGGAGCCCCGAGTCTTCTTTGTCTTTCTAGTCTTTTTCTTTTTTGGAGAGGAGGGCGGGGAATGAACCCGCTTCTCACCTCCGCCGGCAGAAGCCCCCATGCCAGATGGGCCGGCCTCAGCCAGGTCCCTCTCCGAAATGGAGAAGTTCCTGGTTGTCGTGGGGGCACCTGTCAGAGGAGATCCCTCCCCTCCTTGTATTGCCTCGGAGCCCTCAGCCGTTTGAGGAGGACCTTGCATAGGGGCGGACTCGGGTTCGGTGCTTGGCGCCGTGCTCAGATTCCCCCCCATGGAAGGCCTTACCGTCTGAGACTGGGTCTCCTCAAGGACCATGTCTATTACAGGAGGGGCCTGCAGTTGGCCATCCCCTCCCAACACATCGCAGGTCCCCTTGGCAGCGTCAAGAGTCATTTGTCGGGAGGCACAGGCCTTAACCCAGGCAAGGTTTAATATCCTTGCCAGCAGGTCTTTTGAGGGAAGCGACCGAAGGGGCCTAGCTTCCCTCTCCCCCCCTAAGGGGGTTTGCCCTACCAAGCCGCTTCGATGTGGAGCGGCTGGCTAAGGGCTGCCTGCTGGCTTTGATGGCAGTCCCCTTGGAAAGAAAAGACGGGACTGCCGCTGGTAAAAGGGAGGTGCCCGTAAGCACCTCGAGAGAAGGGGGTGAGGGGGAGTCCCCTTCACCCGTAGGCGTAGGAGAGGAGTAAGTCTCCTCTCCGGTTGAAGAGATATGGAGGATCCCCTGCGCAAGCACAGGGGAGGATACCTCCATTTTTTTGCTGGAGCTGCCCGAGGGCGGCTCCGTCGCTGTTATAGGGAAAGTTGGGGGTTGGTTTTTTATTTGTTTTACATACATGGGCATGGTGACCCTCTTTTTAATACGGGACGCAATATCTCATCACCTCTCGCAGTTGCCCGCACTGCGAGAGGTGCTTACAAGCCCGTCAGAGCCAGGCGCCGCCATTCGGGACCACCCCTCCCGCCTGGTGGCCTGGCAGTCCATCACCATGGCGCCTCCACCTTGGACACGGCGTAAAATTGATAGAATGTGAAGAGGAGAGGAAAGGGGATGAGAAAGGTATGGGTGGGGATGAAGCAGGTTGTTAAAAAAAAAACATCCCGAATCGTAGCTCAGGGGTTAGGGAACAATGTCTCCTCCCCCCTCACCCCCGATCTGGGGTGGTTGGCTTGAGAAGAAGGTTAGCATCTACCCTGTGAAATTAGAGGCTGACCAGAGAAAGTTGTGGGAGAGGTTGAATAAAAAGCGACGAGGTAGGGAAGAAATCGGGCTATCTGAAGGAAGGAAGAGAGGCTAAGCTGGGGCCGGACAAGGCGCTGGATCCCGTCAGCACGGCGGCCAGGATGGCAAATCGCCGCGCCCCTTACAGGGCAGGCCAGATGGACCGGCCTCGTCCAGGTCCTTCTCCGAAATGGAGAAGGTTCTGGTGGTCACAGGGGCACCGGTCAGAGGAGATCCGTCCCCTCCTTATACTGCCTCGGAAGCTCCAGCCGTTTGCGGAGGACCTTGCATAGGGGCGGATTCGAGTTTGGTGCTTGGCGCTGAGCCCGGATTCGCCCCCATGGAATGCACTACCGTCTGAGGCTGGGTTTCCTCAAAGACCATGTCTATCACAGGAGGGGCCTCCAGTTGGCCATCCCCTCCCAGGACATCTTAGGTCCCCTCGGCAGCGTCACCAGTCTTGTTTGGGGAGGCACAGGCCTTGACCCCGGCAAGGTTTAAAATTCTTGCCAGCAGGTCTTTTGAGGGAAGCGAACGAAGGGGCCTGGCTTCCCTCTCCCCCCTAAGGAGGTTTGCCCTACCGAGCCGCTTCGATGTGGAGCGGCTGGCTAAGGGCTGCCTGCTGGCTTTCTTGGCAGTCCCCTTGGAAAGAACAGAGGGGACTGCCACTGGAAAGAGGGAGGTGCCCGAAAGCACCTCCACAGAAGGGGTGAGGGTGAGTCCCCTACACCCGTAGGCGTAGGAAAGGAGTAAGTCTCCTCTCCGGTTAAAGAAGTTTGTAGGGTCCACTGCGCAAGCACAGGTGGGACCTCCATTTTTTCTTTGGAGCTGCCCGAAGGCGGCTCCGTCGATGTACAAGGGAAAATAGGGAGATTTTTTTTTTTTGGGGGGGGGGTTCATTCATGGGCATGGTGACCGTATTTTTCCCACGGGAAGCAATCGCTCATCACCCTTCGCAGTAGCCCGCCCTTCAAGGGTATGCGTACAGGCCTGGCAGAGCCAGGTGCCTCCATTCAGGACGACCCCTCCCGCCTGGTGGCCTGGCAGTCCATCAGCATGGCGCCTCCACCTTGGACACGGCGTAAAATTGATAGAATGTGAAGAGGAGAGGAAAGGGGATGTAGGAAAGGTATGGGTGGGGATGAAGCAGGTTGTTAAAAAAAAACCATCCCGAACCAGAGCTCAGCGGTTAGGGAACATTGTTCCCTTCCCCCTCAGCCCCGATCCGGGACGGTTGGCTGAGAAGAAGGTCAGCATCTACCCTGTGAAATTAGAGGCTGATCAGAGAAAGTTGTGGGAGAGGTTGTATTAAAAGCGACGAAGTAGGGGAGAAATACAGGTTGTCTGAAATAAGGAAAAGAGGCTAAGCTGGGGTCGGACGGGGTGCTGAGTCCCGTCAGCACGGCAAATCGCCGCACCCCTTACGGGGAGCAGCGTCAGAGGGTGAGGAAGGAACAGGTTCAGGAGATGAGAGAACAGGGGTAGGAGGTAAGGGAGACGAAACTGGGGTAGGAGACATAGAAGACTGCATAGAGGTAAGGGACAAGGGATAAAGGACCTGGGTAGGAGGCAAAGAAGACGGAACTGGGTGAACTTTCGCCCGGACAATGACATCGGCGATGCCAACGGGGGAGGGCAGCGAAGACAACAAAACAGAGGACGCCTCAACATGCCGACTCGGGGGCCAAATCAGCTTCATCAGAGGCAGCGCGCTTGGTCTCCGAACAGGGTGAGATACTTATTTCTTCTACCTTGAAATGCAGATTTACAAAATTTATACTAAGAAATGAAAAAACTTATTTTTTTCAGTCATTTTTGAAAATGTTCACATTGAGTGCCCATTGATTTTATTCAAAAGATTTGTAGATATTTGTTTAAACTTAAAAATGAGAAATTCTTTGGGGGAATTTAATTGTACTGGGGAGGTGGGGGAGGGGGCTGCTGAAAAACTTGTTTGAATAATTTTTTGTAGTATTATTCAAAAGATTAGTACTTTACAGGATTTGAAAGAGCTTATCAAGCTCATTCTAAAAATATATAATATTGCAGGGTTTACCGTAAATGTTTCTGAGATATAGCCCTCCAAAGTGTAGGACCCCACAGCCCTGTCCAGAAATAGACACCCCCGCATCTTGAGAACCGTTGAGCGTAGAGAAATAAGAGTTGCACCGTTGGAATCAGCATCAAAAACTCTCTTAGATAGAAAACTTTGAGCAAAATCCCAGACATTATGGTTCTGACCACTGGTTGATCTCACATGGAATGTCCCTATTGTACATAAATATTAAAGACATCTAGATAAGTTACAACACTTTTTAAAGTTTTTAAAGAATCAAAATTACTGCTCCTCTTCCTCCTCCTTGTCCTGCTCCTGCACCTCCTTTTACCCAAGGAGGTGCATGTTGCCCCTCACAAACACCAGCTGTTCAAAGTTAATGTTGCTCAGGCTGGACCTCTTTGACCGTAAAATGTCTCCCGCTGAGCTAAAAAGCCTCTCCACAGCAGCTGAGCTGGGAAGAGGAGTATTGTATTTTTTAAAGAGGTCCAGCCATGCGTCCCTGTAGTGGGTGGGGAAGAGGTCGTGGTTGAGGGGCACGCCCACCATTGTTCTCTTCCACTGGTCCAGGGTCTTGGTGACCGTCTCCTCCACCTCTTCCCGCCGCCTCACCTCCGGCACTGCGGCAGTGGAGAGGAGCAGGTGAAACTGGTCCACCTCCTCAGGCTGCCTCTCTTCAGCGTCCATCATCTCTGTCACCTCCTCCACGATGCGCTGCTTGATATCCACAGCCTCGTCCGGGCTGAAGTGATTCACCAGGGACATGGTGTAGTGGGGGTGCAGGGCAGTGGCCATGAGGACGTCCTCTTTCTTCAGCCTCACGGCAAACCTGCCATAGAACCCCTTCCCACTGCCCTCTGTCCCCAGCAGCGCGGCCACCAGCGGCTGAGCATACTGCAGGCTCCTGAAAGAAAATAAAAAAATAAATATTTTGGAACAATTATACTATTGACTATTGAGTAGGTACAGTAACCAGTAGGTACTAGGTAGCTTTATAAAGTGTTACAAGTGGTGTACCTATCTTATAATAAAAAGTTAAAGAACTTTTAAAAATTTCTTGCCTGTCAGTCTTCAGGTTCTCCAGGTGCAGGCGCATCATGTGCAAGGTCGGCATGAAGGCGCCCATGTAGGCATTGGTCTCGGACTGGACGTTGTCCAGGCACTCCGCTACGGGCTTCATGACCTTCATGTACTCTGAGAGGACCTACAAAAGATTTGAAAACAAAGTTTAAAATTATTTCACTTACTTCAAATTTTAATGTCATGTCAAAACTTGCACAGCATTTTCAATAACTTAACTAAATTTACTTTAACTTTATTAACTAATATATATTATAAAAAGTCTTTCAATAAGGTCGCTCGATTTTTAAATGTAAATAAAACAAGTTGTGTGTGATATATGCACTCAATTTATTTTAAATTTGAAAGTACATTTTATGGCATTAAGTGTGGAATATGACGTCGTTCAAATGTCCACCGCGACTTCGCTTGGTGGAACGTATTCGGGAGGCCCAATTTTCGATGACTTTGTCGCATAAATCTGGCTGAATTTGCTGGATGGTGTTCGTTATGTTGACTTTGAGGACATCAACTGTTTGCGGATTATTCGCATAGACCTGCGATTTAAGGTAGCCCCAAAGAAAATAGTCTAATGGCGTTAAATCGCATGATCTCGGTGGCCAGTTGACGTCACCGCCACGCGAGATGAGCCTGCCCTGAAATCACTGGTGCAAAGTGTCTATCGTGGCGTGCGCAGTGTGGCACGTAGCGCCGTCCTGTTGGAACCACATGTCATCAGTATCCATATCAGGCATATAATCCAGTTGAGGCCACAAGAAGTTGCTTATCATCGATCTGTAGGTCTCGCCGTTGACGGTTATGGCAATCTCATCTTCGTTCTCAAAAAAATATGGATCAATTATTCCGTTAGACGAAAATCCGCACCAAACAGTGACTTTGTTGGGATGCATTTAGTGCTGGTGTATGTCATGTGGATTGCTTTCGCCCCAAATCCGACAATTTTGCTTGTTCACAAATCCATTCAACCAAAAATGGGCCTCGTAGCTGAGGATGATTTTTTGGGGGAAATTTGGGGCAACTTCCAACTGCTCTAGAGCCCAATCATCAAACACACGGCGTTGTCTATGGCCATTTACCTTAAGTTCCTGGGTAAGTTGGATTTTGTACGGGTGCAGACCCAAGTCCCTACGTATAATTCATCCAACTGAAGTCGCAGAAAGGCCAAGTTCTTGTGAACGACGATAAATTGACTGCCTCGCATTTTCCCGTACACTCTCATTTACGGCAGCGATGTTTCCAGCAGACCTTGCGTTTCGGCGACCTACGGGTGTTGGCTGATTGTTGATCGACCCTTTTGCCTCGAATTTGGCCACCAAGCGTCCAACAGTGGACTCAGCAGGACGATTGTGGCGAGGATAGAAATCACGTAATGTGCGGAACGTTTGTCGAACGGAGCACTGATTTTGATAACATTTGATGATTTGCACACGCTGTTTAACGCTATAACCTTCCATCGTGACTTGCCAAGTACTACTGAACAGTTTAGTGAGGTTACCAGATGTCGCTTTAACAACATGGCCACTATCGCCTGACAAAGCTCTAGCGTCCTTGTTGAAAGACCCTTTATAAGAGCCTAAAGTATGAAAAATAAGTTAATAACTTCAATTTATTTCACTTACTTGTTTGTCCATCTCATCAACAGTTGACCCCCCTCCCTTGCTGAGGATGTTGTTGAGGGCCCTCATCTTGTCTTGGTTTGACAGGACGTCCATGAGGCTGGAGACGGCGTCGTAGTAAGATTTCCACCTTTGAAAAATAATTAGAAACAAATAAAAAAAAGATTCTTAACTGTTCTATTGTTGACGCTAACAAGATTATCTCTAAAAGGCTATTACATTTCAATCATTACAGGTTCACTTGCTAGTTACTACAACTACTCGTACCAGGGAGAACTAAGTGAACTGCAGTCTAGCTTGATATAAGTATTTTCTCTATTGTGTATCAGTATGCTATTTTACTAAATATACAACACAATATTTTAAAAATTTAACCATACTCCAAAGTATTTTTTTAAATACAAAAAAATAAAATTTCACAAGAAAGGGAACAGGTAAATGCAGTAGGTACATATTTGTTTTATTCTTTCACTACAACCTCAACTTACAAAAATCCAAGCAGAAGTCAAATATTGATGATTGAATCTAAGAATCTTACCGAGTGACGCAAAAGGTTTTTAGCTTCCTCCCAGTCTTCTCTTTGATGGAGTTAGCCACCACAGAGCTGCGGTTCTGCAGGTTCCAGGTGGCCTGGGCCTTTGAGGCAGCCTTGGTGAAAGGCGCCCTTGGGCCCTTGTTCCACCCTGCCACCGACTGCACGTCCACAGTGGCCATCAGGCTGATGGTGTGTGCACTACAATTTAAACATTTTTTAAAGTTTTTATTTAATTTTTCAACTTTTAACATTTAGATACTTTTCTCATTTCTTTTAAAGTTATCTCACATAAAAGAAACCTGTTGAACGAATAAAAATATTATTGAAATAATAATTAATAATTAAATGTACATACCAACATCTGTAGTGGACTGGCAGATGGACAGCCACTTCAGGCGCCACCTGATGCAGCTGGACATGGAGGTTGCCAGGCTGGCCAACCACCACCTCCGGGTCCTCCTCCTCCTGTCCCTCCATGGCCACCTCCGCCGCACCAAAGTGCCTAAACGCCGCCACATAATTGGCGCCGTTGTCCGTGGTAGTGGCCACCACCTTGTTGGCCAGGCCAAACTCCTGGTGGGTGTCGGTGATGACCTTGGCCAGAAGGTCGCTGGTCTGCTTCTCCTGCAAAAAAAGATATTTAATAATTTATATTTATTTATATTTCCCGTTCTGAACGTCGTTAGCGATACGATTTATAAAAATGTAATTTTATTTCTGGCAATGCAAGGTAACTTTAGTTTGTTTTTATAGAGTTAAAAAGTTAACTTAAACTTAAATAATTTTTATTTAAAATTATAAAATTACCGTGATTTCCTTGCATGCCAAAGTGCAATGCTGGCGGCGGAGATCCTTGCCAATCCAGTGGCCGGTCATGCCAATGAAAGCCCTGCTGTGTGCAGTCCAGCTGTCTGCGGTAGTCGCGACAAAGCTGGTGTCGTACAGCAGGTTGGAGATGTCCGACTTGGCAGTGGCCGACATCTGATCGATGTCCCTCCACAGGGTCCTCTTGGACGGCAGGGAGAAGTCCGGCGCGACGAGGCTGAAGAAGTGCCTGGTGGTGGGGTGATCTACAATGCTCAAGGGCATCATAGTATCAATGAACCACCTGAAATAGATAATAAAAATTAATTATTGTTTATTTTCAGAACTTATGTAGCTTTACTGGTAACGCTAGGTTAGGTATAAGTGTTTATTTTATAAAACTTTTATTATACCTGGTGCAAGTCTTCCTCAAGACCTCTGGAGTCACCATGTCCTTCCTGCTGAAGGACTCCTCCATAGACAGCTGGCGGAAGGTCCTCTTGGTGGGGAAGTTGTCCGCCCTGCCCTTGGAGCGGCCCCTCTTGCTGGCCCCATCCAGCGCTGCCCTGAAGGTATTGAACATGCCCTTGTGCATCTGAAAAAATAGAAATTAAATAAAACATTTATTATTTATAAATTTTTAGTTCATTAAGACTTTGTATGCTAAGTCTAAGTGCTAAAAAGTAAACACTGTAGACAACTATGCATCAGGCATCTATTCACATAAATGAAAAATTTTAAATTTAATTTCAGTCACCAGAGTACAGAGATGGCCATGGCCAAAGTTAAGAGTTAGGGCAAGTTGATAAACAGCAAAGTTTGATTTGCTTACAAAATCATACCTCTCTAGCACAGGAGACCAGCCCGCTTCGCTCGTTTATCGCCTACTAAAGCGATTTACTTGTATTTTTTTATTTACTTACACTCTCATAATGCTTCCTGAGGTTGGCCTTGGTCTTGGTGGTGTAGCTATATGTGGGAGCCTTCACGCCCTTCTTGATGCAGGTCTTCTCTTCACACTTAGCCCTCCCCATGTGGATATTCCTTCCATCCTTGTCCTTCTCAGTCTTGACATAAGATGAAAAGGAAAAGAACCTGAAAAATTGTAAAATGCATAAAATATATTTAAATTGAGAAAATCCAATAGGCTATATGAGACACCCAGGGTCGATAGTGAAACAATGTTGTGCAAAGCGCAAAGGCTGTACAACCTTTGCACAACATTTTCCCAATATCGACACAAGATCTTAAAAGATTGACGATAGACTAGTCTACAATCTTAAAAATAATCGACGCTAGGCTAATCTACAAACTTAAAAGATCAATAGTTCATTTGGTCGAATAAAAGTGCCTCAAATTCCACCATGATAATAACGACGATAGCAATAAAACATAAAAAAACAAACTAATTTTTTTAGTTCTTTTAACTTTTTTACTCTTTAGTCTTTATTATTTAAGTCTTTAAATTAAAAATATTTATTATGACATTTAAATAAAATTTTAAACTTACATCTGAAGGTCCTCCAGCCCAGCTTTCAGCAGTCTGGTGCCCTCCTGCCTCTCCTGGGTCTCCACTTCTTCAGTCACACTGTCATCCATGTCGTCCACGGACACCTGGGATGGCTGGAAGGGCTGGTTATTTATGGCAGTGTCGGTGATCAATTAGCAGAGAAGTGGAAAGAGAGTGTTACATTTGTGAATAGAATTAATGACAGGATATTGTGTTAAAGTGGAATCTCAATAAAGTAATCATATCTGTTGTATCAGTGTATACACCCCAAGTAAGCTTGGATGCTGAGGTGAGGGGTAAGTTGATCAGAGTTGTTGGTAGCATGACACAGAGTGTGATAGTAATCCTGGGAGACCTGAATCGACATGTGGGGATGGACGCACTGGGATACGAAGGAGTGCATGGAGCTTGTGGATCAGGCACTAGGTATTTTTAATTTTAGGAACCCATCTGGCGACTGCCTACTTGGGCATAAGTTGCTCTTCTCGCTACAGCCTACGACTAGGCTATATTAAAAAACAAATAAGAATAAAAAGATCATAGAGTAAAAACAAAAAACAAAAAGCTAACAAGAAGGAAACACGCTCCAGCATCGGGGGTAAGCCTGCCTCCCCCCTGTGCAAGAACATGCGACCTACAACAACCAGTCAAATAAAGTGGAGGTCAGCCTCCTCCAAAAAGTTGTATGGTCCGCAAGATGGTGTGCACGAACCAGTCTTGAGTACAAGGGACAAATGGTAGCAAGATCACCTAGACTGGGACATTCAACAGGAATGTGCCGAACAGTCTGTGGGACAACACAGTCGTCGCAGTAAGGTGCAGACGAGCGCTCCATCAAATGGCTGTGCATACCATGTGTCCAATTCGGAGACGACAGAAAGCAACCTGAAGCTATCGCGGCATTTGTGAGTAGGTCCATGCCAACAGTCGCTGCGCGATGGCACATAACTTTGTTCCCCTCGACCTTCCCCCATCTTCTTTGTCAGACCACCCGGAGGGCAGCCCCGTATTCTTGCCATGTAATTGGTGAGGGGAAGAGTGAAACACTGGTCTGGTCGCCCAGTTCTCGAGGACTCTTTGGCGCTCTCATTCCCTGCAATTCCTACATGTCCAGGAACACAGCAGAAGATAATCTCAACATCCGCCAGGCTCGCCCAAACCGTGACATCACATATATCACGAGATTCCAATGCTCCGAGAGCGCTCAGGGCCCTTTGTAAGTCGCTATAAATTACAATCCGGTATTCGAACCGGGCATGTCACGTTATCTCCCATACCGACCGAGTGGTGTATTGGAACCAGCTCGGCTGTGAAGACAGAGACAGAGCCCCGCTGTGTTCAAACAGAGGGGATACAGAGTGGAAACCAACCCCTTCTTGGGTGATGCCGAGGTGATGCCATTAATGCTCAGGGCAAAGAATGTGCCACTGAAGAAAACCTCTTACTGCTCCATTGGGCCGGAGAGGGCTCACCCCACCCAATGTGGAAATCTCACAAGAAATTAGATATAGATTGGGAGAAGTCCCCTCGCCACCATCATGTGGAGTCTCCGTGATACTGTATAGCCATGCTGTATCATAGTACTTCTCCAGATCGAAAAACACCGTGGCATAGTGCTGTCGACGAAGGAGGGCCTCACAGACGGCATTTTCCAGTCGGAGCAGAGAATCCAACGTGGAACTTGCGGAAGCTGCACTGTGCAGAGGACAGATGGCCTCCACTGTCGAGAAAAAGCTTAAGTTAACATTTACCAATTTCTCCATCAACTTAAACAAGCAGGAAGTTAGAGAGATTGGGCAGAAACTGGCTGGGGTGGAGTGATCTTTCCCCAGTTTGTGAAAAGTGAGCACAGTAGCAATTTACCAGGAATCTGGGAGGATGCCCTCTACCCAGATCCTGTAGAACAGAAAGGCCATGCCTCACACACCCAGGTGTCAAAGCATAGCGTATGTGACATCGACTGGACAAGGCGCGGTGTACTCACACCAAGTGAGAGCGGAACGAAACTCACTCAGAGTAAACCTGTAGTTGAAGGATTCTCCGCCTTTCAAGGTAAAATTCAGTCGGCAGTCTTCCGTGATAAGACGCTCATTGAATGCTGGTGGAGCAGCATCCCAGCTAGAGAATGCGGTCGCAAAGGATTCCGTCATGGAAGCGGGGTCTGAGAGGGCATGTAGGCATAAAGCTTCTGTTTGAGGGTCGTCTCACACTCAGCTGACCCCCATAGGCGCGGTCAGCGTACAAAACGGCCAGACGTTCTACCGACCTAAACTTCTCGACTGGGACAGAGAAATCCATCATTTCCTGAACTGCACCCGACTTAAGCACAACAGGGGCACGCTCTCGGGCGCCTCAGAAAAATGAAACGGTTCTAGGGCAGTGATGCATAAACTCATCCACATTTAGGACACCTATCTTCAGGTCATCATCAGTTCAGCAAGGAATTGACCCCGGGAATTAATCAAGTATTCTCCACAGAGGGGGGTGTCTAGTGTTCAGATCTTCAAGCAAGAGGAAGGGCCTCGGAGACCGTGCCACGATGAGGCGGAAGTCACCTGCGTTGAAGTCAGCTGAGGATGGAATGTACATGGAAATAACAGTATACCTCAAATCCAAGTGCAGCTGCACAGCTATTGCCTGAAAGGAGGTATCTAAAGCAAAGAGAAGAACTGAGACATCATGCTGAGTATAAATTACGCATCCTCCTGCTGGCCCCCATCCCGTAGATGTGGGGTCGCAAAACTCCTACAACCCTGGAGGGTAGGCAGGGGGCACACACCCAGCATAGTCTCTTACAAAAGATAGCATACAGGGAACAGGAGGAGAGGAGCCTCCGCAGCTCATCCCAGTTTGCACGGAGTCCGCAGCAATTCCATTGAAGGAATATCCCTC
The DNA here is from genome assembly GCA_963969495.1 of Ceratothoa steindachneri. Taxonomy (NCBI): domain Eukaryota; kingdom Metazoa; phylum Arthropoda; class Malacostraca; order Isopoda; family Cymothoidae; genus Ceratothoa; species Ceratothoa steindachneri. The sequence goes on along the minus strand of OZ018332.1, from coordinate 39,024,802 downwards.
CGAGGCCTAGCTTGGAGATGCGGTGGCCCTCTTCAATGAGAAGACCCTCACGGAAATGGCCGTACGCTTCCCGGAGGCAGAACTCCAGGCGCTGTTGGCCGGACAATGCGCTGAAGGTGCTGTCGCTTCCTAGGAGTTATCAGGGGAGGTTGGGCTTGCCATGTAAGTCTTTTCCTCCTTCCGCCTCAAAACCTTCGGCGAATGTGGCGGCTTCGAAAACGGGGCGCCCTCTTTACGAGGATCCACCGTCTCCAAACCACCCAGCATACCACTGGGTGTGGGCGATGGAGCCAAAGATCCTTTCGTGCTGTCCTCCTTTCAGGCGGCAACTTTAGGACCTCGGAAGATGGCCTCACGACCCTAGTATTTTCACACGACTCAAACGCTAATCACCCCACGCAGCTGTCGCCATTTGAGGCCACTTCTTCTGCCTAGTGGCTGGCAGCCCATCAGCATGGCAGCTCCACTTTGGGCTCAGCCTAAAATTGATAGAGATTGGCAGCAGAGAGAAAGAGGATGTGAGGAAGGTGTGGGTGGGGGATGAAGCAGGTTGTTAAAAACCCACCACCCGAAACCGGAGCTCAGGGGTGAGGAAGCATTGTCCCCTCCCTCCTCAGTCCCAATTCAGGATGGTTGGGTGAGAGGAAGCAGGACAGCATTTACCCTGTGAAATTAGAAGCTGACCAGGAAGAGTGAGGAAGTAAGGTAGAAAAGCTGGCTGTCAGAAAGGACAAGAGGCTAAGCTGGGGTCAGACAGGGCCTGAATCCTGTCAGCAGGGGGCCAGGAAGCAAAATTGCCGCGCCCCTTACGAGGAGCAGTGGCAGTAGTAGCACCTCCGCAAAGGAGTTGGTTCCATCAGGTCACTTCCACAGGGAACAGTTGATTTTGGGCCTGCTGCCCTTTTTCATATGTCCCCTATGATAGAATAGGGGGTGGCGGGATGAAATTTGTTGAAAGATGGAGTCATTCATCCTGAGTCCAGATTAAAGGAACGAATGACTTGCAAATTTCACAACAACAGATGCCAACCAAAAGGACCATTCCCCTCAAGCTCTCAAGTTCAACAGACGCCGCTTTGACTTTCAAGAACCAAACTCATAACAATTGACTATGGAAATATCAGTGTGAAATTAATCATCTTGTAACACTTTCACTTCTTGATCAATTAGACTTGACAAAATATTAATCTCAAATTTGTGTCATGAATAAGGTGCTTTGCCTGCCTTGAGTGTGAGAAACTAAATTTTCTGATATTAATCAAGTCTATCTAAGTACCAAGGTAACATTTTTGGTTTGAAGAGTATCACATTTGTATAAATTAGCAGCATGATTACAACCACTAATTTGGTGCCTATTATTTTGCAGATAAAAATTTATAGTGTAAAACATGATTCAATGCCCCTGAATGGGTGCTTTTTGCTGATTTCAAGGCAGATAATTTAAATCTTGATGCAGAAATACTTCCCAACATTCTTGGAAAAAATACTTACAATTTTCAGCTATTTTAAGTCAAAATAGTTAATTTTTTGCTTTTTCGGGTCAAAGTAGTTATTTTCAGCTTTTTCAGGTCAAAAAGCATGGGAAAATGTACATAAACATATGAAGATAAGAAAAACTTGAACATCCACCTGAGTCTTTCATGCTAAAACCAAAATACAATCAATCAAAATACACCTAAACATGAATGGAACTCCTAAAACTTCACCAGAGCATTGAAACATTCCCACCACAACCTCCATCTGAGATGCAAAATAATACTGCCCTGACACAAGAAAAAAAAGCCCCCAGCACACTACTTACCACACCACTACAATAAATAGCCCTGCACCACCATCCCTTCCTGCCCTCCAAGGAAAAGCACCTGGTGCAATTGTCAGTTTGATATTAATAAGAGTTTCAAGATATTATCCATGAGGGGTGGATAGAACAATTTACTTTTCCCATCTTCTCTATAACCTATAGTCCACTAAACACTAGAGTCAGATTAACCACCATGACTGGAAAAGGTCAGCATGAAGAGTTCACAATATAAAACCCTTGGCATGGGCAGCAGTGTCTCAGGCCAGCTGCCTTTTCTTTTTACATTTGCTAGATTTTCCTCATGAGGCTTTGCAGGTGCTATAAACTTTCACCCAAACTACCAAGTCTTTTCACTGAATTCAGATTAGGGAATAAATTGGGTATTAATTTTAAAGAGGGCAAAATTACCTTTCCTTGAAGGGAGATTTGTAGGGCCATTTCAGGAGAAGATTTGGGGCTTGAGTTTTCCTCTTGCAAATCGCGTCTCTCTCCATCAAGGAGAGGAATTTCATCTCTGAGGGGTTCTTCTTTAATCTCTTCTTTCATTAAAATCTCACAAAATGGCTCCTATAAAGAGAAAGTCAATTCTATTGAAATACTTGACAACTACTTAAAGCAGTACCAAAAGGCTACCCAGGCTGCTCAGATTATGTTTGCCCACTACACCCTACTAGTGTAAAAAGACTATGAATGAGCTTTCCACACATTTTCAATGTTTTTTTGCAATTTTGTTTGAAAAAAGTTCTCAAGCCATTTAACAGAAAAAACAAACTACACAGGGCAGGCCAAAAAACTCACACAGCCATCACATCCAATCATTTACCTATTGCACTCATTGGTTTTAACTCTTACTATAATAGGAAGCATGTTAGGAGGCCGTCAGAGTCCTATTGTGGCACCAGAGACTACCATCAATGACAACTTAAGCATGTAGCAGCCACATATTTTCCACACTGCTGTATTTAGGAACCTTTTATTAAATACTTTCAGGTAGTGGAGCATTTCTTACTTTTTATATATAATTTATAAAGAAATGTGAGATTTTTCTTTAAAAATGCACAAAGAGATCTCCTTATCTCTAGTTACAAAGTTAAATCATATTTAACACTCAGTAAGTGAAGAGTCCAATCTAGTAGGGAATGCAAAGTAGCTACCAGTGATACTGTGCAAACAAATGAAATTCAAAGGAAAAAATCAATAAAATTATCATTTTGACAGCTATTTTGGCCAATTTCATAAGAACCACCAAATGGTTGATCTTGACCTCTCAATCCATGTTGGTTTCATCAAGTGAATCAAAAAACTTGTCTTTTCATCTGTTTGGCTGGGCTATCACTGCAGTCATCCTAATATAAAAGTAAATTAATATCACATTTAAAACAATTATGATAATTAGATTTAGGCTGCTAATGATGGTTAAAAACAAAACAAATAGAAAAAATAAATAACTATAGGCAATTTTAGTGTTGTATCTTCTCTCACCTTTTTAATATTAATATTGCCACCAAGTGGATCTTCACAGAATTTGCGATATATTTCTTTAATCTCTCGGGATGTAAAAGTTAAAAAGATACATTCACACTTTATGATAAATCTTATAAATTTCAAACAGCTCATTATATTGATATTCAAGCAGGATGGATAAAAAAGGTGATACATTCCACTTAAAAGTATAATTTGGAGCGATGGTTTAAAGGTCTTTTGACATCAGGAATATGTCCCCTGAGCCATTTGAATGCAAGCACAAATCATATAAAATATCCCACTTATCATTAGGCGAGTTTTTTTTTAATCGTGCCCATCTGATGATGGCTACCAAGGGCACAGGTCACCGGAATAACCCTTTTAGGATTCAGAGAAAAGCAGCCTATCCTGTGAGTGCCTTCCCAATTACCTTAATTTTAGTAACAAATTGATTCCAAATCACATTTTTTTAAAGGTCTCTCTGGCAACTGCACAACCAAGTATTTTCTGCTAGCAGGAAATGTAGTTTTCCCTCAGCACCAGCAAAGTGGTAACTATGCCACTCTGCCTGATACTGGTAGCATGTGTGATTATCCCCAGACTTGGACACAAAACAAGGATATGTTAAAATAGTCATTGCATCAAGTCACAGGGGAATGCTCCATCCAATGGTGGTGCACTCCTGTGGGAATGCCCAATTGCAAGATAACAGACACCGACTAGGAGCTGCTGAGGCGCAGGGAGATAGGTCCATGGAAAGTCATGGCAAGATGGCACACAAATTTAAGTTATCATTGGCAATCTCTCATATTCTTTACAGGCAGCGCAGAGGGCTGACCTGATTCCAACCATGCAGGCAATGTGAGGAAGGGAAAAATGCTGGTGTGATAGCACAGTCTTAATTAACTCTTTAGTACCCTCATTCCCTGCAATCTCCACTTGTCCAGGAACCAAGAAGAAGAGAATCCCAGCCTCTGCCCAGTTTAGTGCACCATGGAGACCTCAAACCAGTGTGTTTGGAGAGTACAATGCCCAGAGAGAATCAAGGTAATTTGTGAGTCATATCACAATCTTGTCTCTAAACCTAGCGCAATGAGTTCTCTCATAAGAGGTGTGTATTGAAACCAGATCAGCAGCGAAAATAGACACATCTTCTAGTAGAAACCTGATGACTTCAAACATTGGGTATGGCGCATGGAACCTGACCCCATCTTCGGACTTGTAGCCATCCATATATACTGACATGACTCCAGCATGAAATGAAGAGTGCTCCAAAAAGGTCTAATACAATATTCCTGTCACTCTAGAAGCCTGAGAAGATGTTGTGGCGAGTCAAAGATGTTACCATCCATGGTGATATCCTGGGCAGAACCGGAGGAACCACAGGCCTAAGTGGGTAAACTAAGCTTTGGGAATTTTCTAGCCCTAAATCCAAAAGGGCTTAGGTATGACTTGTGTGTCTCAAGGCTATAGGCATAGTTGAGGTCAGCCACAGATGCGATGAAAGATTTCAGGTCTACACATACAACCACATAATGCACAGTGCAGCGACTGTGGCATCTTTCCAGTCTTGGCAAGCAAGCTGTCAAAAGAGGACATGCAGTTCAAGGCACCAGATGGAAAGTGGTGTGGTGGATTGCATCTTTCACAATTCATGCGAACAAAGGAATGATAAAACAAAGCATTAGCCCTAGCATTAGCAGGGGTACAAGAGCCATTAAAGCTGTTAATATAGGCCTCTAAAGTGAGGCAGTGGTTGAAAACAGGATAAAAAAAGGTGCGAATCCAACAGTTCCAAGAAAACCCTGTTTAGGAAGAAGCTAAGGAGAAGGTGGAGCCATGGATTGTAGCACAAGTGCACTAACTGAGACTCGGGTCAAAGAAAACTGATGTTTTTCTGCATAACGATAGATGAAGTTCAATGCTTGTTAGAGTTGATGTTCCTGAGTTGCCCTCTGGGCAGCAGCACAAGAAATCAAAAAGGCATTTACTTAGAGAATAACTAGAACATCTTTGGTCATCACTAACGTGTTCCCTTTGATGCCCAGAGAGAAGAGTGTAATACTTCCTGCCAGGATGCCCTCTTCCTGCCCTATTAGGCTGTAGAAGCCTCCCCTGTAAACACTAACAATAATCTCATGAAATTCAGATATGAAAATTGAGAGGCATCCACTTGCCCCATCATGTAAAGGGTCTCCATGATACCTACCATATGCCCTCTACAGATCAAAACACAAGGTGGCATAGTGCTATGTATGGAGGAACATCTCTGAGATAGTATTTTGCACCAGGAGAAAAGCATCCAACATAGAGTGAAACTTGCAGAAGCACCCCTGTGCAGAAGACTGGGCCATTGTCCATGAAGTAAGCTAATCTAATAGCAATTTCACTTGCAGAAGCAGCAAATTGGAAAAATTGGCTGAAACTGGCTGTGGAAGAGTGATGTCTCTCCAGTTTGTAAAAGAGATCATGGTAGCTGTTTGACAGGACTATGGGAGGATACTCTTCTCTCCAGATCCTGTTCAATAAATCTAAAAGTGAGATGCCTCACTCATTTAGGTATTCAAGAATGGCATATGGGACAGCGTTTGTACAAAGAGCAGTATCTACACAAAGCTATAGCAGAGCACAACAACATTTATTGTATACTGGTGGAGCAGCATCAAGGCCAGACAATGTGTAGAAGGCAGTCACAAAAGACTCCACCACAGATGTAGCATGAGAGTAAGCAGTGTTAGTCTCGCAGGGGGAGTCCTGCGAGAATTTAATAAAATCACTTTGACTTTTCTCCTGAACCTTTGCAAGAGGAGTCTTCCCATTAGGTGAAGACCCATTAGGTTAGTTCAAAAATCCAATTTTTCATATTTTCATAGCTTTTGACCAAGAATGTTGAGAAATATTGACACATATTCAAAGTACACATTTCTTGAATGCATCTGGCCAGATGAAGAGCATCTGATTGACTCATCATCACATTCTAAAAGAAAATCCTCTAAAAACGATGATTGTCAGTTCAGCTATTTAATATTGACTCATATTCAGAGTACACATTTCTTGAATACATCTGGCCAGACAACTTGGAATATCAGAGTATTTCTTCACTGTTCTTCTTTTCCTTTAGTCATTTACTGTAGATAAGCAGCATCTTTGCAATTTCCTTGGAAAAGTCTGTCTAAACCTCTTTCAGATGATGAATTGAATTAAGAATTATCTGGTTCCACCTTTCCAAACATTACTTGTCCCAAATTATGCTTAGATGCTACTAGGATTTCTAGGATGCATCAACATGCCAAAAAAAACACATTTTTTGTTCAGCATTTTCTCTAGCAGTTTGGGAGCTACTCTGTTAGTGGAGGTAGTGTCAAAAACAAGGGCAGTAACATTATCCATAAGATCCCAATTTTCAATGATAGGTAATTTTAATAACATTCCTTCAGTGTATGAAGATGGACCAAACACTAATCTTTGAGATACTTCCAAGTTCATTGGCTAGTAGATTTTTGAGCAACATTCCATCCCAGTGTAAGGAGGCATATAGGAGGAAAATTTCACTAAACTTGGACATGTCAGTTGAGTCACCCCAAGTAATGTCATCCACATGAGCAACAGACACTTGTTCTGCTAAAGCTGGAAAACAGTATGTGTTACACAGTAAAAGGTTTAGCGACATTCAAAGTAATTGGTTTTACATTGTTCTTGTCCATGCTGCAGTCTTTCATTCCTCACTAATTGGTGCAGAGATCCTATCTCAAAAGTCTTGTCATCACCAGAATTGACATTTCCTGTCTTTTGGTCCTCAAAAAACCTGATATCCTCATCTTTTTCTCTCTGGATAACTCTTGTTATTCCGTATATCCTAGATAGCATCAGGAGTTCCTATATAGAACAGGTTGTCCAATTCTAACACAAATGCTCCTCATTTTCCTCCAGGGTCATTTGCTGATCATTTGTTTTCACCAGAGCTAAATGATTTTCATGTAGTTTCATGAAGAACTTCCATAAAGTGTACTTGGTCCTTATCTTGATCTAAGCCGCTGCCAGAATGGGATGATAAATTCATCAGTTTTATATGTTTTGGGTCTTTTTTTTTTAGCACCAATCGAGCTATAGCCACCAAGGGCAAAAGGCACTGTAATAATGTTTACTCTAAAACTAGGCTAAAAAATGTAATTAAAGGTGCACATCTGGCAACTGACACCAATGGCATAAGTCACTGTATTAATCAATGTTAGACTATTACTAGATCACATAAAAATATAAACAAACCAGTAAACAATAGTAAAAAAAAAAATGAAGTATGCCCTAGCATTGAGGGAGTCCTGCCTCCCTCCAGCGTGGAGGTTGCAACCAACACCAAAGACACTCATAAAATGGAAAAGACCAGCATCATCTAGAAAGACCACATTTCTCTATGCAAAATTCAGTTTCGATTAAGGATAAGTGTTTTTTCTACCATGACTGTCCTGGTACTCAGATAGGTATTGTATGGAAAGATCAACAAGATTGGAACATTCAAAAAGAATATGCCAAACACTCTGGAAGACAACATGGTCATCGCAGTAAGGTAAGGAGGAGTGCTCCATCAAATGGTGGTACATCCCAAAAGTGTGCATAATTCAAAGACAACAGGGACCTGAAGCTGCCACAGCATTGGGAGTTCATCCGTAAGAACAGTCACAGTGTACTGTCCCTCAAATTTAGGTTCCTCTCATCCCTTCTTCTTTGCCAGGAAGCCCAGAGGGCTTATCTGATTCCTGTCATGGAGTGAGTAGTAGAAAGAGTGAAATGTTGGTTTGGTCATGGAGTCCTCACACACTTTTGGAGCCTTCATTGCCTGCCTTCCTTACAAGTCAAGGAGCTAACATCTACAAGCTATAGTGTGGAAAGATTCCAATGCCCCAAGACCACTCATGATCCAGCCTCTGACCAGGTATAATACTGAGCTGGTATTGTAACTAGCTTAGCCATGAAGACATGCAGGACCAGGTAGAGCCCTGGACTTAAAACCAGGGGGAAACAACATGGATACTGACCCCCTTGTCACACTTGGAGCAATTTGTATAGTCTGTCAACATATCCAGCATGACCCAAAGTGTGGTCAAAAAGTGTTGAATGAAGTACTCCAGTTGTTGTGAAAGCAGAGGCATGGTGACAAATCGTCAGCAGTGCTACACTACAGGGTGCATCCTGGGAATAAAACAAACACACAAATGGCCCAAGAACTAAAAGTTCTTGAAGGAGCCATAATGGCAGAAGTACCATCAAGATCAGCCATGGATACAATGACAACTGAGGTTGAATGAGGGAGATTCTTGGCTTGTACATACAAGCACATAATGCATTGTGAAAAGCACAGGGGCGAAGTGGCATCTCCGTGGCATCAATAAGCAAGATCCAAATAGGAGAGGGGAAGAAAGCACAGGTCACCAGATAGAGAATGGTGTAGTGAATCTCATTATTCTTCCAGCAATTCCTGCTCAGCTATGGCTGCATTAAACTAGCATCCTTGGACAAGCTTTAAATAAAAAAGCATGGTGGTAGCTCTATCGGCAGGACAAGTTGTAAATATCATGAAATGAAATGTCTATGTCATGGGTACAAGAGACCCTACCAGGTTAGGGCATTAATAAACTCAAGCCAAGGAAATGGTGTGAGTCAACCAATTCCATTAAGGAACAAGTCTGGGTCAGGTGAAGCTGGGGGGGGGTTTTCCTTGTTTTTCTTGGACAAAGAAAACAAACCTGTGCACTTGGGTATAGTGAGAGATGCAGTTCAATGCCTGTTGACGTTGATACTCCAAAGTTGGCATCTGGGCTACACCAAAGCACGCACACAGCATAGTGAGAACATCTTCCAGCACCACTGAAATGATACCGTTGATGCTAAGGGCAAAGAGTGTTAGATTGAGTGAAGCTGTATCATCATGTAATATCATAGTCATTCAGACTGAAAAACATTGTGGTATAATGGTGTCTATAAAGGCCTTGTAGATAGCATTTTTCAGCTGGAGCAGATCATCCAAAGTGTAGTGGAACATGTGGAAGCCGCACTGTGTGCTGGGATCTCTCACCAGGTTATGAAAAGTGAGCAGAATAGCCATTCATTCACCAGCAGTCTGGGAGGATACCCTCTGTCCAGATCATGTTAAAAAAATCTAGTAAAAAGGTCATACTTCACTCATGCTCACCTAGGTGTGGAAACATGGCATATGGGACATCATCTAGAGCAGGAGTGGAGTCTGTGCATGAAGCAAGGAGTTAAATTCCAGTCAGTGGTTTTCAATGAGATCAAATTGTGCATTGTAGAGCACTTGGAGAAAGTGTTCACAAATGATTCTGATATGGGTGCAGAGTCTTGAGAGAGCTTGGCTTGAATCCTTTTGACTCTCTTCTGCACCTCTGCAAGTGAGGGTCTTTCTATTAAGTGAAGACATATATGCCTGCAAGTGAAGAGCAGAGGGTGTGCTTAGAGACATACCAGAACCTATCCTTAGTCCACAAAATTCACTGATGGTGAAATTGTTCCAACATTGTTTATGTTGATTGCATGTAGGCATCTCTCTTCTGCCCGAGGTCATCTTACATCCAGTAGATCATCAATGAAGCAGACAGCATACAATATGGCGAGACATTGTATAGGAATAGTAGTTCAGCCTATGGCAATGAGGTTGCTATGGAACTCATCAGCAGACCTAAATGGCTTGACTGGGAAAGAGAAATCAGTCATTTTTTGAAATGCAGATAACACCATCGCTCCAAGCACCACTGAACAGTTTCACAGATGGCAGTAGCCTAGAAAATGATGATCAGAAAAAAACCATAATGTGCATCTGGACAGTACAGGGACAGATCAAGGAAGGAAATAGAAGCGCTTATCAGGCAATGATGTGTAAACTCATCCACATTTAGCACACTTATCTCCATGCCATTGATTAGGTCAGCGAGGACTTGATCCATGGGATTGATCATACATCTACCATTTCAGATCACCTAGGAAGAGTAAGAGAAAGAGCCTCAGCAGCTGGGGAATAACATAGCGCAAGTCAACCACTTTAAAGTTGGCAGTGGAGAAATGTATGTATCATTAACAATATACCGCTTATTCAGAGATAAGTGCATTGTCACTGAGTGAAAGGCACTATTTATAGTAAATAGAGATATTATGCTAGGTGTAAATCTCGCATTCTCCTGCCTGTCTTACTACATTCTATGATGTTGGAGAGTCACAATTTTTAGTCACATGTGAATCTAGTCACAGGAAAACAAGCCTGTGCACTTGGGCATAGTGAGAGATGCAGATCAATGCCTGTTGAAGTTGATACTCCAAAGTTGGCATCTGAGCTAGTACATCTCAACATGCCAGTCATCTCTATTTTGCTTCTTTTTTTTTGTTTGGGTAATAACATTGTAACTATTTGGCTGATTCTAATAAAATTTGAAACCCTTATGTTGTTTTACATTTTCTTTTAAAAGATATAATTGCCAAGGTCCTCCCAAGTTAGTCAGGGATTTATTGAAAGTTTTGAAGATCGTAATGGCATAAATCAGAATAAGCAAGAATATGTGACTTTTGGTCAGCAGACTTTGTTTTTCTTCCAGGGTACTATTCTGGCAACTACCACTAGAGGGCATAAGTCATCGTAATTGGATTTCAAACCTATTTCTTGCCTAAATCAAAATCAAGTAAAAAAAACAAAAGCATAACAAGGCATGCATTAGCATCAGAGGAATTGCCTCTCCACCCCCCACCACCACCAGTGAGGTAATATGCCTCCTCCAAGAAGTCAACAACAAGTCTATGTGCATCATGAATCTATCCCAATTACAAAGGACAAATAGTAGTGCCCCCTCTCATCTCAATACTGGGACAGATAATAAGTACAAAGACCACCCAGACTGGGACATTCAACCAGAAGATGCGAACCAGTCTGGGGGACGATGGTCATTGCAGTAAAGTGCAGACTAGATAGATATGATTTAACTACTATTACCTATGTGATTTGACTAATGTTATGTACCCCCGCAGGTGTCAGTCAACCATCATCTTTTTGAGTGCTGAATAAACGATAAAGGAAAATACTGACTTTTATTTATGACGGAAGATTGACATCACTATGAAGTTCCTGCAATTGAAGAATTTTGTGCACAAGCAACAAGATGCCCCAACTATCATGCCCAGTTGAGGGATGCAATTGGAAGTCACAAAACCTAGATGCTGCATTTGTAGCAGCATTAAACACAGCACTAACTATGCATGATAAAGCCACTCATTCATAAGAAACTCAATCCACCCTTAAATTGGAGTCGCCTTCCATTAGTGCTGGATGCACACCTGATCAATGGTCTGTATTCACTCATCAATCGGAAATGTACAAGACAGGAATGTGAATCTCATTGTTGCATCAACAGCCTTATTTTATTGCTGTGATCAGGGCTTGAAAACAGACATAATGCATGACCTGCAGTTTGATGTATCATCCATGGCTGAGAAAGATTTATTAGCAGCAATTATACTACTCGCAGTCAGGGATGAGTGCACCTTAGTACATTGAATTAGGCTAAGCAAAATGACACAAGCACCTGGAACAAGCATTAGAACATTCCTTGCCAGCTTCAGAGGACAAGCAGCACTATGAGGGGGTGGAATGATCTTCCTGCAGAAGTTATGCAGGAAGATCTTAATATCTTCAAACGAGGTTGCAATGCTAGATTAAGGGTGGGTGCTACTGCCTCATAATTTTTATATTAATTTGATTTTAATAATTTTAAACTTATTTATATATTTACACATTTCTTTCTTGTAGTATTCATTCTTTCTTACTTGACATATGGGCACTGTGTTCTATGGGAGCTTGTTTTCAAGTTCATGGCCACTAGGCTTTTCCCACAAGAATTTTGTGTTCATTATCTCAAATAATAATATGTCAATATGTAGCTCAATGCAAAGTAGCGGGATGCGACCATAGATTTAACTACAGCAACAAAATAATCAAGGATAACCTTGTATGAGGCATCGCCGCCCCGGAAATATTGTCAGACCTGTTAGGCGACCCCAAAACAGATTGAACTTCGGAGGAAACTGCAGCATTCATCGCACAAAAGGAGCAAGGAGAGGCTACAAGGACAGCTGTAGGAGATAGTACAAGAGCTATAAGCTATCCCAACAGAAATAAAACTCCATTAGAAGCTAAATGTTGGGCATGTGGAGAGGCCTGCCACAGTAAAAACAATGACAGAAATACAAAGTCTAAATTCTATGAAGCCTGGTCCTCAACATGCACAAAGTGGTCAGTCAAAGGTCACTATGCTTCGTACTGCAGCAAATGCACAGACTGTGGAACCTATGGCCATAGAAGCAAGATGTCAAAATTTTGTACAGAAAACAATAGACAAAAAAATGCCAGAAAGGGTAAAAGAAAAAAGGAGACATACCAGACTAAAGACTTCCAAACTGAAAAGACTCCGCTGGCTTCTTGTATGATCAATTATGTGCCACCAGTTGTCATATAGATGAATCATTCAATGACAATAAAATTGAAAAACCATTGGAACACCACATATTTGAAGGCAAATGGGTATCAAGACCATCAAATCTCATCCTATAATGATTGTGCAGTTGATACCATTACCAAATGATCACATTGTGTTGGGACACACAATGAAAAACATATCAACCTTATCTCCAATAAATATTCCCATGATTGCAGACTCTGGTTGCCAAAGCTCAATTATACCACTTAGATTAGCACTTGCCATGGGTATTGATAAAAGTGACATTTTTTCAGTAATACTCACTATGCAGGGCACTATAGTAGAGGACTTAGCCGTGGAGGGAGGCATTATCGTTGAAATTGCCACCACTGATATATCAGGTTCAGTGAGGAAAACCAAAGCAATGACTATGTTTTAAAAAAAAAATAGACAAAGCATTCCTCTGCAGAGAAGCACTAATTGCTCTTGGTGCCATACCAGCTAATTTCTCCATAGTACCCATTAGCTGGCTGCAAGATTCGGTCTCTTCAATATAAAATGAAGATATTTCAGAGTGCTTATGCCGAAAGAGAAATCAAAATCCACCTCTGATTCCAACTGAACTACCTTCTGGTCTTGAAGCTACAGAAGCAAATGTCCCTGCCCTGAAACAGTAGTTATTAGATTATTATAGCGCAACAGCTTTCAATGTGTGCGAACATCAACCTTTTCCCATGATGAAGTGTGAACCACTTAAATTGCATGTAGATCCTGATGCCAAGCCAGTTGCTATTCATAAACGAGCGTTAGTACCAATCCATTGGCAAGAAAAAGATTTTAATGACTTGGAACGGGATGTAAAAATTGGCATTCTAGAGAAGGTTGATCACAACACGCCAGTCACTTAGTGCTCAAGAATAGTGGTAACGGTAAAATCAGATGGATCACCAAGGCGTATAGTAGATTTACAACCTCAAAATCGGCATTCAGTTAGACAAACCCACCATGTTATGAGCCCTTTCCACCTGGCAGATAGAGTCCCACAGAACACAAAGAAAATCATCACTGATGCATGGAATGGCTATCACTCCGTACCGATATGCAAAGAAGACAGACATATTACCACTTTCATCACTCCATGGGGACGATACTGATACAAGGTGGCACCACAAGGATTCATTGCCAGTGGTGATGCTTACACACACCATTTTGACACCATTATTGCCAACTTCCCCAACAAGGCCAAATGTGTTGATACATGCATGTGGGCAGAATCAATTAAAGCAGCATTCTTCCAAGCATGTGAATGGCTTGACCTATGTGCAAGAAATGGAGTAACTCTAAACACAAAGAAATTCCAGTTTGCCCAAGACAATGTTGAGTTTGCAGGACTTACAATTACCCCAACAAATGTCAAACCAAGTGAAAATTTTTTAGCCTCCCTGAGAATGTTTCTTCAGCCAAAAGACATAACTGATGCAAGAGCTTGGTTTGGGTTGGTTAATCAAGGGGTGTATACATTCTCTATGGCAAAGCAAATGAAAGCATTCAGACACCTTCTCAAACCATCAATCAAATTTAACTGGACTAACAAACTAAACACAGTATTTCAGGAGTCCAAGAATATTATAATCAATGAAATGAAGGAAAGGGTTCGCCTATTTGAACCATCATGATGCACATGTGTAATGACTAACTGGTCTGTTGATGGTGGAATAGGGTTCATCCTTATGCAGAAGTACTGTAATTGCCATTCCAAAACACCAGTTTGCTGCAAGGATGGATGGAAACTGTGTTTGGTGGGAAGTAAATTCAATCACCCAGCTGAGAGTAGATATGCACCCATCGAGGGCGAAGCCTTAGCAGTTGCATATGCACTTCATCAAACTTGCTAGTATATGCTCAGTTGCACTGATTTAATAGCCGCAACTGATCACAAAACCCCCTCATCAAAAATCTTGAATGATCGATCTTTGACGGAAATTTGTAACAGATGGCTATTAAATTTAAAAGAAAAAACTCTAGCATACAAATTCATAGTGATACATATTCCAGGTACTAAAAACCAAGGATCAAATGCAGCATCAAGATATCCTGTTCATAAATCTAACAGCAACAACTTACTAACTGAAAATAGTAATGATAAATATCAAGACATCGACATTGCGAGGATGGTGCTTTAGTTGCATCAGCCTCCAATACATTCTATGCCATCACAAATATCGTAAGTTGGGACATGGTGAGAGAAGCCAGAGCTTCTGACAAAACCCTCAGAAAATTAATGAAAGTTATCGAGGTAGGATTTCCAGAGAGCTGTCGAGAATTGGACCCTGAACTATGCCCATTCCATTGGTTGGCAGCCAATCTTTGCTGCATTAATGGAGTGATTCTCATGGGATAGAGAATAGTAATACCTATCTCACTACGCCCAAGCATACTTGACGCTCTACATGCAGATCATTAGGGCGTCAGTGCCATGAGTGCACAAGCTGCTAACTCACTATTGGCCAAATATCACTACTGATATCACAAGAATCAGAGAAGAATGCAGCCATTGCCATCACATAACCAAATCCAATCCTATGCAGCCTCCTTCTGACATAACTCCATCTGAATACCCTTTCCAAAAGATATGCAGCGATTATTTTATTTCTAACTGCGATTATGTTGTTATTGTCAATAGATATTCAAATCTGAATCAGGAGCACTAGGCGTGGTGAAACGCTTGCGAGTACCAGAGGAATTAACATCAGATGGTGGGCCACAGTTTACATCTGGTAAAACAAAAGAATTTCTGAAGTCATGGGGGGTAAACCACAGAATAACATCAGTGGCAAACCCACATGCTAATTGCAGAGCTGAACTGGCTATTAAAACTGTCAAGCGAATGTTAATGAGTAATACTAGCCCCACAGGTTCTATCAATATAGATAAATTCCAAAGAGCAATGCTCATATACAGAAACACCATTGATCCTGAATCCAAGGCTTCTCCAGCATTAATCATATTTGGTCGACCAATAAGAGAATCAATCCCAATATCCATGGGTCAATACTGCTCCCACACTACATGGCAAGAAACTATAACTATAGCAAATCGCGAAAAGGCACTATCTAAGTGTCATTCAAGGGAACATGGAAAATGGCTTGAACATACACGCTCGCTGCCCCCCTTGTGTGTTGGAGATCATGTATATCTACAAAATTTGGTAGGGAATAACCTAAAGAGGTGGGAATGCACTGGTATGATTATATAAGTTTGACAGTTTCATCAATATGTTATCAAAATAGATGGTTCCGGAAGAGTAACCTTGAGAAATAGACAACATCTTGTGGGGGAGCGGTGTGTGTGTGTGTGTGTCTGTAGGGCCATTCTCCCACCCCCCTTTACATATATCTTTCCCTACCCCTGTGTGAGTGTGTGGGTATAATTTGCCTTCCGATTTTTTTATATTATGAATACGAATAATAACCGATTGTATTCTCTTTCAGAGATATATTTTATATAATTTTGAAAATTAGGAGTATCCTAAAATATTTGTCCAGCACATTGGGATATTCCCCTAGGTAAGATTGGTTCTTTACTAGAATACTAATAGGCTCAGCATTAATTTTAACAACGAGGGATAGCAAAGTTCATCACCAGATTTTTCTTTGGAAATGCTATACCAAAAATTTATCTGGCTCTTTCTAGTATCGCATCCTGTGTCTTCAAAGAGTGAAGCTTCAGCGGATTGTGAGAGGAATCCTCGAGGCGAGTGCTCCGCCTATCCCAGCCCAGCCCTGAAACGGAGGGCGTCACCTGCAGTGCCTACGTGCATTGGCTGACGAGCCTGTCCCCTTTCTTATTGGACAACTACTACTATACTACTACTAACCCCCCCCCCCCAGCACACAAGTGAAAGCCCTGTGCCCCTTCTCGTTCCGGTGTTGTTTTTTGTTTTGTTGTGTAGACCTTGTTTGGGCTGTTGAAATTTGTTCTCTGCGCCTGTCATATTTTATTTTTGTTTTCAGTTGGGAAATTGCAATTTGTAAGGAATATTTATTTTGAATGCGCACCGGTGTTTATTTTTTTGTAAATATAAACTGTAATTAAAACTGTATTACTTTTTGTAAAGTAAAGGACTGTATATCAAATCGTATCAATTCTTCCTCAGGGTTCTCAAGGTCCATAAATCCTAAGATAAGGTTGGAACGTGGGTTTAGTGTTGCTTTCGGCCCGCTACAATCTAAGGAAATTGACCCCATTCAATAGGATACCAAGAGAGGAAATAATAAGCCATTCAATGCCTTATGAATTCAAGCCTCCTAACTCACCAAACCTGGCGGTGCCACCACAGTCTCCTCCGCAAGAAACAGAAGATATCTTGCCACCCACACCCTCATTGACTGCTGATTACCCTTTAGGACAAAACCCCCCTGAAGACGATACAAATTTATCAAGACCACCTCCCCCCGATAACCAATTGCCAAAACTTATTTTAAAACCAGTCAAGGAGAAAATCCCAAGAGCACTTGCAAGTCTCCTTCCTCACAATGAGGCTGGAACCACTGAATCCCTAATTCCTGGTAGAACACGGAATCGTACCCTCAATAATTAATTCTTACATTTATAGGAATTTATGCCATATGTAACATTAAAATTTCTTTATTTATTATGTTCATATTGAGTTTGAACCTTATTTTTTTGCTTAAAGGATGATAACATAGTCTTATCAGTTTATATGTACCCATTAAAACTCAACCCTGGGAGAGGGAGATAGATAGATATGATTTAACTACTATTACCTATGTGATTTGACTAATAAAATGTACCCCCACACGTGTCGGTCGACCATCATCCTTTTTCCCTTCATTCATTACATAATTGTGTACTATTTGAACGTGAGGGGAGGGGGACCGATACTTAATTGAGTATACTTAATTGAGTATACAGTGGGCGCAAAGGAAATGTTAACCTCTTAAACGTAATAGAAATGTTAACTCGAATTTTGTGGTTAACTTTTTTACCGCATTCCCGCCATATAGGTATTGGGAGGAGCTTGGTATGACGCATGTACCTACAGCCAGGGCTCCCTCGCAACTTCCCACCAGGTTCAGTTTAAGTGTGCTCGCCGAGCTCAGACAGTGTACATCTGTGTTACGCTGCCCCACAGACCGCATCTTTTTCACCTTTCTGCTGACTTTGACGCCCTACCAGACACCACCATACCATCGCAATGAGTCGTAGCAAGCTGACAATGGAGGAGAAGACCCATGCCCTAACTCTAATGGAGCAGGAAGTGCCAGTAAAGCGTGTAGCTGCCGATCTGAACGTGAGCCGTGTGTCACTCTTTAAGCTCAAAAAAGCAGCCACCACACTCCCTCCCGGCACTGTACCGCCTCGCAAACCTGGCTCTGGGGGCAAGAAGAAGACAACTGCTTGGATTAACAAGGTTTGGCTAGGTGAGGTGAAGCCGGACCCTTCGATAACAGCGGCTGAATTGAAGGGGAAACATCCTGACTTGCTCCAAAACGTCGCTATTCGTACGATCCAGCACCCGCTACACAAAGACCTGGGTTTGCCCTGCCGCCGTGCCGCCAAGAAACCGCTGCTGACAGAGGGTATGAAGAAAAAACGGCTAGCTTTCACGAAGAAATATCAAGATTGAACACCAGAGCAGTGGAAGAAAGTCATGTGGAGTGATGAGAGCAGTTTTCGGCTCGTCAGGGGTGGCTCGAAAGTGGTGCGGCGGCCCAGTGATGTGAGCAGATATGACCACCGCTACACCGTGAAGACCGTGAAGCACCCCGATAGTGTCATGGTTTGGGGATGCTTCAGTGGGGAGAAGGGCAGGGGTGGTCTCTATTTCCTCCCCAAGAACGTTACCATGAAGGGAAAGAAATACATTGAGGTTTTGGAGGAACATCTGCTTCATTTCTACGCTCTCCATGGCTGCGACTTTTTTATGCAGGATGGCGCTCCTGGACACAAGGCCAGAGCTGTCAAAGACTTCCTTAATGAGCAGAACATCGAAGTTTTGGACTGGCTAGGCAACTCAACTGACTTAAACCCCATAGAGAATGCCTGGAACCAAATGAAAAATGAAGTTGCTAAGTCCCGGCCCACCTCGATCCCCGCCCTCAAGGAGACACTCATTAAGCTGTAGGTGGTAATGGACGGCTCCTACTTCGAGAATCTTGCAACATCCATGCCCAAGAGGATCCAGGAGGTGTTGAAGACCCGTGGGAACATGACAAAATACTAAATGTAAAGAAATGTAAGTAAAAGGACCCAATAAAAGAAACTTAAAATGTACTTTTGTGCTTAATTATCTAAAAATTCTTAATGTTAACATTTCCTTTGCACCCACTGTACACAAATTATTTCTTTACCTGTATACAGTTTGATTTTTTGATTATCTTTTGATGAATTATATTATGCATAAATAACTTTGTATAGGCTATATTATGTATTCAAATGTATTGAGTTTGAATGTATTGCATCACTTGTTATTGCATTCATGTTGTGAAAAAGGATTTTATATCCATCATCTTTTTGAGTGCTGAGTAAATGATAAAGGAGGATATTGACTTTTATTTACAGAAAAATAGGTCATTTCCTGAAATGAAGACCACCCACCTGTGCCAAGCAACACAGATGTTTTTCAGAGTGGTTCTACCAGAAAATGATAATGAGAAAGTGGTCACTATATGAACTTCATCGACCACCTACCACCCGAAATCTGGTGGATATTCTGAGAGCACAGTGAGAATTTGAGGCAGGAAAATGAACTGGTTCTTGGGTATGGTTGCATAAGTCTGCAAGGGGTACCACCCTGTAGGACACTGGCAATGGGAGGATGTGTTTCTCCTCCAGGTTTTAGTGGTAGCAGGGGGTTTTGCCCCCTGTAACACAAACAGGATAAGGTACCTCCTTGAGTGGTCCACATTAACATTTCAAGGTCTCTTTCACACCATCAGAAAAGAGGTACCAATAAAACTAAATTGGGTATTAGCCCTTCAAGTGTTCATTAATTATTTGTATCAAATGGTGGCAAAACATCCAGCAATACTAAAGGAAAAACTCCATTTCACAATAAAGATAACTAAACTGAGCAATGGATAATCAGCATTGCTTAATTATTAAAAAAAATACCTGAAAGATCAAGCAACTTACCCTTTTATTATCCAACATTTCATCATCCAATAAATTCTTTTCATGATTCATGTTTACTTCCTGTTTGTTTCAAGAGTTTTATCTGGATATTTTATAGAGTGACTTAAAGTTTCTGGTAGATAAACTTATTCCATATACCAGACTTTTCAGAAGTTTCAATATATTTATTTAAAATTTTCTAAAAAAAGTAGGAAAGAGAGAGAAAATGAGTGATACAACCATCAGTTAGTGCAGTGATCCATCTAAAACACTTTCAAAGTAAGGTTTAACCAATCAAGGCAAATATGGCTTATTGATGAGACAGACCAGTTCCAATTAAAGTTAGGCAGCATTAGGCATGGTTATTGGCTATATGGGATCCCAAATCAGGTCAACTCACAGTAGCTGCAATATACTAGGGTGATGTGAAGATGAGTTCAATGTAAGAACTATTATTTTTAATTTTTTTTTTATAGAGCCCATCTGGCAACTGCCCACTTGGGCATAAGTCGCCGGAAACACGAGAGCCTAGAACTAGGCAACTTTAAAATAAAAAAATGAAAACATAACAATGACAAAATTTGAAAAAACTTAACAATGAGGAAGCAATCTACGGCAGCGGGGGAAGGTCCCCGTCACCCCGGTGCAAGAGTGTGCAACCTACAAAGAAAACAATAAAAAACAAAAAACAAAACAAAAAAATAGAATCTTCTTAAATAAAGGAGCGAAGCCCGGCCTCCCCTAAGAGTCAACAAGTCAATGTGATGGAACTCATCCCGAGTACAAGAGACAGGCGGTAGCAACCCCGCCCATCCCGGTACCGGGACAGGTATCGTACGCGAAGATCACCCAGACTGGGACACTTAACAAGAATGTGCCAATCAGTCTGGGGGACGACGCAGTCGTCGCATTAGGGCGCTCCATCAGATAGCGATGCGTCACACGAGTGTGCCCGATTCGGAGACGACAGAAAGCGACCTGAAGTCGTCTCCCATCTTCTTTGCCAAGCAGTCCGAAGAGCTGCCCGTATACCTGCCATGTAGTCGGTGTGAGGAAGAGCGAAACGCTGGTCCGGTCACAGAGTCCTCACGGACTCTTTGGCGCGCTCATTCCCCGCAATTCCTACATGTCCAGGAACCCAGCAGAAGATAATCTCGACATCCGCCCGGCTCGGCAAAACCGTGGCGTCACGGATATCGCCAACCAGGGGATGCGGAGATTCCAATGCCCCGAGAGCACTCAGGGCGCTTTGTGAGTCGCTATAGATCACAATCCGGTCTCCGAACTGGGCACGTCGCGTAATCTCCCGTACCGAGTGGTGTATTGCCACCACTCAGCCGTGAAGACAGACGCAGCGCCTGCCAGAGCCCCGCTGACTTCAAACAGAGGGAATACGGCGTGGAAGCCGAGCCCCTTTTGGGACTTGGAGCCATCCGTATACACTGGCACGGTTCCAGCGTGACACGAGGTGTGCTCCAAAAAGGTCGAACGCAATACTCCCGGCGCCGTACAAGCTTTGGGAGCAGAGGCGTGGCGACAAATAGCCAAATGTGGTACCCTCCAGGTAGCGTCCTGGGCAGAACTAGGGGCGCCACCGGCCCGAGAACTATATCTAGCTCTCGAAGAAGTTTCCTGGCCCTAAACCCAAAGGGCTTAGGGTATGACTGGCGTCTCTCGGCGGCATAGGCACCGTCAAGATCAGCTGCGGATGCAGTGACAGCTGTTGGCGACTGAGGGAGGCACCGGGCTCGCGCGTACAGTTGAGGGAGGCGCCGGGCTCGCGCGTACAGGTGAGTGATGCACTGCACGCGGCGCAGAGCGAGTGGCATCTCCCTAGCATCGACCAACAGGCTCTCAATGGGGAAAGTGCGGGAGGCACCGGTCGCAAGGCGAAGGCCGGTGTGGTGGATCGAATCCACCTTCCGTAATAAACGCTCGGCTGCGGATGCATAAAACTTGCATCCGTAGTCGAGCTTCGAACGAACAAAGGATCGGTAAAAAAGTAAGGCAGTAGCCCTATCGGCACCCCAAGCGCTGAACGTCACGGAACGAAGAATATCCATGGCGCGGGTACAAGACCCTAAGGCTGCGAATATGAGCCTCCCAGGTGGGGCGTCGGTCAAATACAAGACCAAGGAAACGGTGCGATTCAACCACTTCCAGGCGTACGCCATTAAGAGACAAGTCTGGGTCGAGCCGTGGATGGCGGCAGAAGTGCACCACCTTAGTCTTGGCCAAGGAAAACCGAAACCTGTGCGCTTCGGCATAGCGCGAGAAGCGGTTCAATGCCTGTTGGAGTCGACGCTCCAGAGATGGCATCTGGGCCGCGCCAAAAGAGATCGAAAGGTGGTCCACGTAGAGCGTAGTGAGAAAATCTTCCGGCAGCACCGAAGTGATGCCGTTGATGCTCAGGGCAAAGGGTGTGACACTTCCCTGCGGGACACCCTCTTCCTCCTCCATTGGGCCGGAGAGGGCTTCCCCCACCCATACGTGGAATCAATGATCTCGCAAAACATCAGATATAAAGATTGAGAGGCGTCCCCTCGGCCATTTGTGTGGAGAGTCTCCATGATACCGTATCGCCATGTGTTATCATAGACCTTCTCCAGATCGAAAAACACAGTGGCGTAGGGCTGGCTACAAAAGAAGGCCTCGCAGACAATATTTTCCAGTTGGAGCAGAGCATCCAACATGGAGTCGAACTTGCGGAAGCCGCACTGTGCGGAAGACAGATGGCCTCCGCTATCCAGGTAAAAAGGCTGGAGTAAAGTGATCTCTCCCCCGTTTTGTGAAAGGCGAGCACAGTAGTGATTCACCAGGAATCCAGGAAGACCCCCTCCACCCAGATCCCGTTAAACAAATCAAAAAGAAAGGCCATTCCTTGCTCACCCATGTGTCAAAGCATGGCGTACGAGATATTGTCCGGACCATGGGCAGTGTCTGTGCATGAAGCAAGAGTAGAACACAATTCATTCAGAATAAACCTGTCATTAAGGAGTTCTCTGCCTCTAGAGGTGCATTGAATACTGGCGGAGCAGCATCCCAGCTAGAGAATGCAGGGGGAAAGCGATCATGAAGGATTCTGCCACAATGCGGAGTCCGAGATTGTGGTCCCATTCTCCTGGAGAACGGTAGGGGGGTCCTGCAAAGAACTTGTCCCGAATCTTTTTGACTCACTTCCACACCTCTGCTAGAGGGGTCTTCCCATTAAGTGAAGAGCGGTGGGCGTGCTTCAAAATATACCGGAACCTAGCTCTAGCTCGACAGTGAAATCGTTCAGGGGCGTTTATAGCGCATGTAGGCATAACGCTTCTGATTAAGGGCCGTCTAATACTCGGTGACCACCACGGGAGTGGTTGGCATGCAAAATATCCAGACCTTCTAGGAATAGTGGCTAGGTTCGCGGCGATGACGTTGCTGGAGAAGAACTCAACGGCCTCATCTACCAACCTAAACTCCTTGACTGAGATAGAGAATTCAGTTATTTCCTGAAATGCACACCACCGCGCCAAGCACCACTAGGGCGGGCTCTCGGGCCGCAGCAGCCCAGAAAATGATATTTGAATGGGAAAGTGATCACTACCATGGAGGTCATCGACCAACCCCCAATCAAAATCAGGCTGTGCATCTGGAGGGCACAAAGATAGATCGAGGCAAGAAAATGAAGTGATTCTCGGGGAGTGATGCGTACTCATCCACATTTAGGACACCCATATCAGCTCGTCAGTCAGGTCAGCAAAGACTTGACCCCGGGGATTGATAGAAGTTTTCCCAGAGGGGGAGTCTACCATTGAGATCTGCGAGCAAGAGAAAGGGTCTCAGCACCCATGCCCTGACGAGGCGCAAGTCCCCCGCGTCGAAGTCCGCTGACAGTTCAATGTACACGGAAATAACAGTATACCTCCTATCAAAGTGCAGCTGCACAGCTACTGCCTGCAAGCAGGTATTTAAAGCGAAGAGAAGAATGGAGACATCATTCTGGGTGTAAATCGCAAATCTTCCTACCTGGCCCCCATCCCGTGGTGGTGGGGTTGCAAAACCCTTATACTCCGGGAGGGTGGGCAGGGGGCATGCACCCAGCATGGTCTCCTGCAAAAAGATAGCTAACAGGAAATGGACGGAGATGAACCTCCGCATCTCCTCCCAGTTGCCACGGAGTTTGCGGCAATTCCATTAAAGGAATATGCCCTCCAGGCCTAGCTCGGAGGAGACATGGGGGCTCTCTTCGAATAGAAGACCTTCAGTGGACAGGCCGTACACTTCCTGGAGGAAGACTCCGGCCGCTGTTGCCCGGACAATGCGATGTCACCTTTGAGGACTTATTGGGGGAGGTTGGGCTCGCCATGCAAGTCTTTTCCTCCCTCCGCCTCAAAACCTGAGGCAGGGGGCCCACCACTGGGCGTAGGTGAAGGAGTCGAAGCTCCTTTGTTGCTGTCCTTGTTTCGGGGGGCAGCTTTAAGAACCCCAGAAGATGGCATGGCGACCAACCTCATGGGTGTTGCCTCCTGTGAGTCTGACTCGGTGGAGGCGCATGGTCGTTTCACCTTATGGGAAACAGTCATGCTGGGGGAAGGGGGAAAGCCCTGGTTTTAGCCGGGGCTGGGTGTGAACCCTTTGTGCCGGCAGCTTTACCAGACGAGTGCCTGGGTTAAGTAGAGCCCGCAGAAGGGCCCCGAATGGATGCGGAAACAACTGTGCTCATTGGCCTGGATGGGCCAGGAGCAGAGGGTGTCTTTCTAACCATTGAGGCGTAAGACGTCCCAGGAAGAGCCGCACCTCCCATAAACTACCACTATCATTTAGTTTATGGTAGAGTGAGTGCAGCGTCATACTCACAGGCCTGCCATCAAGTGTCCGAAGGGCACTAATCATGGCCACCTTGGAGGGATTCTACGCATTCACCAAAAAAGGCTCCCATCTGAGAAACAGGTCACTTTCGGCTCTCTACCAATCGCACTAGCTGGTCATGTAATCGAGGCTTCGCTCCGCGCACAAGCACTTTTGGTATTAGTCAGGGGGTCTGCACCCGGGGGGGGCAGAGGGGCTGGATGTGCCGATTTTGGCTTGCTCACTTACCGAAGTGGCGGCAGACCCACCCGTCTGTGCAGACCCCACAGATGGAGAGGAGCACCAAGTTTTTTTTTCTTGTTTTTCTTCCTTTTAGGAGTGGAGGGCGAGGAATGAACCCGCTTCGCCCCTGCGCTGGCAAGAGCCCCCGAGCCGAATGGCCCGTGCTCAGCAAGGTCCTTCTCCGAGATGGAGAAGGTCCTGGTGGTCACAGGGGCACCAGCTGGAGGAGATCCCTCTGCTCCTTGTATTGCCTTGGAGACCTGAGCCGTTTGAGGAGGACCTTGCATAGGGGCGGACTCATGTTTGGTGTTTGGCACAGAGCACTATTTCGCCCCCTTGGAAGGCCCCACTGTCTGAGGCTGGGTTGCCTCAAGGACAATGTCTATCTTGGGAGGGGCCTCCAGTTGGCCATCTCCCCCAGGACATCACAGGTCCCATTGTCAGTGGTATCACAAGTTGAGTCTGTGGAGGCACAGGCCTTGACCCCTGCTAGGTCATTTGAGGGAAGCGACACATGGGGCCTGGCTTCCCTCTCCCCCTTAAGAGGGTTTGCCCTACTGAGCCACTTCAATGGGGAGTGGTTGGCTATGGACTGCATGCAGGCTTTCTTGGCAGTCCCTTTGGAAAGTAAAGGGGGGGACTGCCGCTGGAAAGAGGGTACCTCCAGACAAAGGGGTGAGGGGGAGTCCCCTACACCCATAGGCGAAGGAGAAGGTAAGCCTCCTCTCTGGTTAAAGAGATTCGGAGGGTCCCCTGCGAGAGCACAGGAGGAAAGCTCCATTTTTTTGTGTGGAGCTGCCCGAAGGCAGCTCTGTTAATAGTGAGGGGGAAAGGAAAAGATGTTTTTTTTTGTTGGATTTTCATCATCGGGCATGGGGACCCTATTTTTTCTGCAGGAAGCAAATGCTAATCACCCCACTCACTGGCCCGCTCTACTGGGGGTGCATATGGGGCTGACAGAGCCAGGTGCCACCATTTATAGTTGCCCCTCCGGCCTGGAGACCTGGCAACCTTTCAGCATGGCGGCTCCACCTTAGGCAGGGCTTAAAAAAAATAGATAGTCAAGTGAGAAGGAAAGGGATGTGAGGAAGGTATGGGAGGGGATCAAGCAGGTTGTTAAAACCCACCATCTCAAACCGGAGCTCAGGGGTTAGGGAACATTGTCCACTCCCCCCTCAGACCTGATCCAGGATAGTTGGCTGAAAATAAAGTCAGCATCTACCCTGTGAAAATAGAGGCCGACCGAAGAAAGTTGTGGGAGAGGTAGGGGAAGTGAGGAAGTATGGGAGAAATACAGGCTGTCTGAAAGAAGGAGAAGAGGCTAAACTGGGGCTGGACAGGGCCAGGAAGGCCACCCACAAAATGTATTCATAGGATTATGTCAGAGAAAGCATCTACAATATACAATTCGAACCATACACAGGAATGTGTCAAAAACAAAAAGCATCGTCATCAAGACTTGTCAAAATCCAAATCAATCGTAATATACAATAATAAAAAAATGCATCCACAGGAATGAGTCCAGAATACCCCCCAAAGTTAACCCTCACTCTCCATATAATCATCTAATCTGTGTTTGAATACATTCAAGTTTGGACTGTCTACATCTCAGATGACAAACTATTCCAGTAATCTAACATTCTATTGGTGAAAAAATATCTTCTAACATCTAACCTGCACCTCTGTTTTTTAATTTTTAAATGGTGACCCCTAGTCCTATTACTACCTTCCAACTCAAATAACTTGGTAAAATTCAACTTATCCATCTCAGAAAAGATTTTAAAAAGCTCAATCATATCTCCCCTCACACAGCTTCTCTCAAATGCGAACATATTTAGTACCCTCAGTCTATCTTCATATTCAAGGTGCTTCAGGGAAGGTATTATTTTTGTTGCCCTCCTTTGTACTTACTCTTTCAGGTTGATATCATGTCTAAAATATGGTAACCATGCTTGTATACAGTACTTTAAATGTGGCCTAATATACAAGTTGTAGAGTTTAAGGATAACCTCTTTACTCTTGTAGATAACATTCCTCTTAATGTATCCTAGCACCCTATTTGCTCTATTTTTTACCTCAATACACTGCTTTGAAAACTTCAGTGACCTATCTACTACTACGCCTAAGTCCTTCTCATCCTCAAATGAATTCAGCCAATGCCCATCTATTTCATAGCTAAATTCCCTATTATCACTTTCCATGTTAAGAACTTTGCATTTTTTAAGGTTAAAAAGTCATCTGCCACTTCTGAGCCCAAGCCAATAATTTATTTGTCACTCTGCACTTTAAAGCTACCCTCAACTTCTTTGACTACAGCTGCCAATTTAGTGTCATCAGCAAAAATTGACACTTTGCTATTTATAGCCTCCCTAAGATCATTTACATAAACTATGAATAATAAAGGGCCTAGAATGTATCCCCAAGGTATGCAACTGATAATGTCCTTCCACTGTGACCTCACCCCATTCAGCACAACTCTCTGTTTCCTATCTTTCAGCCATTCAGTTATCCAATTCAAAACTCTACCACATATCCCATGCATTTTTAATTTGTGAACTAATCTCCTATGTGGAACCTTATCAAAAGCTTTGCTTAAATCTAAGTAAATTACATCAACATTCTCTCCCTTATCTAATTGTTTAGTAACATAATCCATAAAATCCAGTAAATTTGTTAAACAGGATCTATCTCTTCTAAACCCATGCTGAGCATCATTTATTAACCTACCACAGTCTAGATGGTCAGAAAAGCTCTACCAGAGTATAGCAGCAATGACAGGAGAAATACAGAAGGTAAATGAGAAAATAAACCAAGTGAGCCAGGAACTAAGCGATGTGAAGATGAACCTAGGAGAGAAAGTGGGGGAACTGAGTGACAACAACATCTCTTTAGAAGCCAGAATTCTTCGACTAGAGGAAACACAGCAGTGCTTAGAGGTAAACCCCCAACAGACAGGGCTTGGGAGATTAATTGAAGAACAGCTAAATGAGCAAATAGTCAGCAAAACAACTGACACAGTAACAAAATCATTGACTGACAAAGTAGATCTGAAATTGAATGAGAAGGAAGACCAAGAAGCTAGGAAATTCAACCTTATCATACATAATCTACCCGAGACAAACTCGAAGGAGGGTGACATAAACAGGGTAACCGAACTTATTCAGGAGGAGTTTAAACTTAAGATCAACATCAATAATTCACAAAGGATGGGAAAGCCAAACTGAGAACATGCCCGACTACTCAGGATAACAATGGCCAGCTTAAGTGAGAGGAAGCAGATATTGATCAAGGCCAAAGAATTATGTAATAGCTCGCACCCTATCCGCAACCAGATTTATATACGTCCTGATCTAACCAAGAAACAATTGGAGGAGTCAAAAAACTTGAGGGAACAACTGAAGGACCAACGAGTAAGACAACCAAACAAAAGGTGGATAATAAGAAAGGGAAAAGTGGTGGAAACAAGCGAACAGAACTAAGAATATCATATACCAATACAGATAACTCACTTATGAACAAATATGACGAGCTCTGTGCTTTAGTAAATGACAAGCAATATGATGTAATACTAATAACAGAAATTAAACCCAAACATGGGGAAGTGCAAGAGTTATCTGTTATGCAAATTCAGGGATACGATATATTCACCAGTGATTTATATGCAGAAAGTACCAGAGGAACATGTATATATGTAAGATCTACACTTAATGCTAAACAGATCAAGCCACCAATGGACTCATTCCAAGACTGCACATGGGTAACTATACAGGGATGTTACAACAACAACTTACTTTTAGGGATCATCTATAGATCTGGCTCGCCTCTACTTACAACTACACGAGACAGCGTTACATGATACTCTCAGGTGGGCAACTAACAAACAAAAAACTCATCTACTCATCACAGGAGATTTTAATCATCCGAGCATCACCTGGAACCCATCACCTCAAATGCCAAACATAGAAAATCCAGACAATCCTGCATCCAGATTCGTTGAATGTGTACGATATATATATTTACATCAGCACGTCACCCAGCCAACCAGATATAGAAATGAGCAGACTCCAACATTGGATGATCTCGTGTTGTGGTGGAGCGAATGTGAGTGTGTGTATAAGGGGCCATTCTCCCACCTTTTTTCCAATACCCTCTACCTCCCTCTGTAAGAATGTGTGTGTGAGTGGGAATGAGGTTTTTTTATATTCTTTTGTATATATATGTATTTGATTTCATGTATATCAAATTGTATCAATTCTTCCTCGGGGTTCTAAAAGTCCATAAATCTTAGGATAAGGTTGGAACGTGGGTTAGTCTAGATTTTCGGCCCGCTACATTTGGCGCCCGAATAGGGACCTTGAGATCTCGAAACCGGAGGAATTTTATTTGATTGCAGTTCGTCTGTATATTGGTAGAAGTAGTTTGATTGATTTTTCCCTCCTCTTATCCTTTGTTACTAACTTGGGAACAATGGCTGTAGCTGAAACTTTGAGTGAAGAAGTAGTGCGATTGAGACTGGAGTTGAGGAACAAAGAAGAGGAGTGTGAAATGTTGCGGGGAATGATGGAGGGAATGGAGAATAAAATAAAAGGGATGAATGAAAAGACTGATAGGATGAAGAAGGAAATGGGAGACTGACAGGATCAGATGGACCGACGGATGCAGGACCTATATAACATGATGACAGGGGCTGGACCAGCCCCAGGACCTACAACACTGACCCCTGCTCCTACTGAAGGGACTCCGCTGAATGGAATGGATGGCAGTATGATTGAGTCTAAAGAAGATCCTGTGAGTGGTAGGAAAGGGGGTGAATGGAAGAGAGTGGAAAGTAAGAGAGGAAGTAAGCATGGTTCTAAGGTTAAGGATAGGAAGGCGAGAGGGAAGAGTGTGGATTCGCTATACTCAGATGAGGGAGAGAGTGATGATATGATTGGAATGAATGAGACCGAGAGTAGCTCTTTAGAGAGTAAAGTGAATGTGGGGAAAGGAATTTTGATTTGGGGCCAAGGATTGATAAGTTTAGATTGCATGGGGAAAAGAGTATGGATGAGTTCTTCGGGGATTTTGAGCGGTACTGCAAGCTCAAGTACCCGCAGAACAAGGGTCACTGGGTGAGTGTTCTGGGAGATTGTTTGGATAGGAAAGTGTTGGAGTTCTTGCGAGTGATAACGAGTGTGGGAGAGCTAAAGTACGATGTAGTGAAGAAGAGATTGATTGGGCAGGTGAAACGAATGAAAGAGAGTGTGAAGTATAAAAGGGTGAATGAATTTGAGAAGGCTCGAATGAGGAAGAGTGAAAGTGTGAATATGTATGCACATAGGCTTGAGAGTATGGCAAGAACGAGGTATAGTGATGATGATGTAAATGAATGTAAACCACTCATGAGGAAGTTTTTGGACACGATCCAGCGAAAGGTGAGTGAATGGCTGAGTGGAAAGAGAAAGGAGAGAGTGAGACTGACAGGTGAACGGTTGATGTGGGAGGATGTGTTGGAACTGTTAGAAGATGGACGATTTGATGATGAAAGCGATCTAGAAGAGGATGGATGGTACAGTGTGAATGTTGGGGGTAAGAAGCCCAGGAGCTTTCATCCACCCCAGCAGTTTGTCAGCTACAGGGATGTCCTGAAGGCTACACCAGCTGGAGTGATATCGAACTTCCTGGGCTGGCAGAATGGATGGGTAAATGGAGGGTGGTCGAACGGAAGGGGGCAGATGAATTTCAAGTGTGGGAACGGATATATGAGAGAGAAACTGAGGTAGGTCCCAGCAAACGAGAGACCGAATGGTGGGAGAAAGATTGTGGAATGTCGTCGGTGTGGAAGGAAAGGTCATATGTTGGCCGAATGTAGGTGGACATCTGGTGCATGTTTTAGGTGTGCTAAGAAAGGGCATATGATAAAGGATTGCCAGGAAAGTGTGAAAGACGGCTTTGAGTGCAAAGAAATAGGCCATTTGAAGAAAGATTGTCCGAGGTTAAATGGTGGAGCAACTGCTGAGGGGAGTGTGAAGTATGCATGTGGTAATTGTGGAAAGGCTGGTCATTATGCAAGGATGTGTTGTGACCAGAGGAATGTATGTAGCTATTGTGCGATGGAAGGACATTCAAGTGAAAAGTGTTGGATTAGACTGAGAGCGCAAGGTGTGAATGGGAAGTCTGAAGCAGGAAACTGAATGGTAAGAGGGTACCTGCTGAAGTATCCTCTGGGTTCAGGAGTGTGAGTAATGTGTTGGTAAGTCTGTCTAGTGTGAAAGTGCTGTCTGGTAGGCAGTATGAGTGTCTGAGTGTGAAGGTGGAATTGAATGGAATTGAGTGTTTGACTTTAATAGATTCTGGATAAAGATGTGTATGACAAGGTTAGTGAGAAAGCCCTCCTGTCTGAGTGCAAGGGTAGTTTGGTAAGTATTGGTAATAGGAGAGTGCCTGTGATTGGAATGATAAGATCAGCTGTTCGAATGCATGGTATGAGGATGAATAAATGTGAATTTTCTGTGATTGATAAGGTGAGTAGTGAGTATGGTGTGATTTTGGGGTATGATTTTATGAAAATGAATCGTATGGTTGTGCATCCTGCGAGTGATCAGATTGAGAGAAAGATTGGTAAAAATGGGGTGTATAAGTTGTATGTAGGGAAAGATGGTAGCGTTTTGAGGAGTGTGTTTACTGGTATGGAGGTGACTGCTATGGAGAATGTAAGGCTTGTGAAGGGTGAAAGGGTGTCTGTTAGAGTGAGTTGGAGTAAGGATGTTAGTTTGAATGTGAGTGAGAACACTGTGATATTGGATGGAAAGGATGCGTGTTATGAGGTAAGGCGTGTTGCTTGTGTGTTTGATGGCTTGATGAGAATGAATGATCCTTTTGTATGTGTGCAGGTGGACCCCAGTGTGAAAGGGCAGGTGAGGGGAATCCAAGTCGGAGATGTACTGGGCCACCTCTCCACTGTCAATGAGGTAGGTATGAATGATAGTACGGATGTCAGGGTGAATGTTGCAGGTGAAAAGACGTGTGAATGGACGTATAATGAAGTGAAGAGCATGGGGGAATTGGATGGATGCTTAACTGAGTATGAAAGGGAGGATGTGTATCGAATGATATTTGAACGAAAGGGAGCCCTCAGTAAGAGTGATCTGGATTTCAGGGTTGCAAAGCTCCCGGAATTCAAGATTGTCCTGAAGGAGGACTCCCCAATCTATCAGCGGCCAAGGCATTTCCCACGTCCAGTTGCTGATGAGATTGAGGAGCAGTGCTTGGAATTGGAGCAATTGGGGGTGATTGAAGAGAGCGAGAGGGCATTGAATAGTCCAATTGTACCTGTATGTAAGCCGGATGGAAGATTGCGTCTGTGTGTGGATTATAGAAAGGTGAATGAAAGGACTGTGAAAGAAAGGTTTCCGATGTGTGTGGTATCTGAGTGTGTGTATAGTATGCATGGGATGGAGTGGTTTACGAAGCTGGATCTGGTACGGAGGTATTACCAGATGCCCATTGCTGAGGAGAGCCGGCCGGTAACTGCCTTCTCTTCCTCAAAGAGGCATTACCAGTTCCGGAACCTCAGCTTTGGGTTGGCTAATGCTCCCGGAGCCTTCCAGCGGGCAATGAATGTTGTGTTATGTAAGTCTGCGAGTAAGAATGTGATTGCGTTTATAGATGATATTTTGATTATGACTGAGACTTTTGAGGAGCATATGAGATTGGTGAATGATGTGTTGAGAACGTTGGAGAGTGTTGGTGTGAAGGTGAAAGTGGCGAAGTGTGAATGGTTTGCGAAAGAAGTGGAATTCCTTGGGCATATGGTGAGTGAGAATGGGTTGCAAAAATCACCAAAGTATGTTGAGAAGGTGCGAATCTTTCCTAAACCGGTGACTGTGAAGCAACTGAAGTCGTTTTTGTGTTTGATTGAGTTCCAGCGAAAGTTTATACGTGATTGTTCTGGTGTGAGTAAGCCTCTGACTGAGTGGGTGGGCAAGAAAGGTAGTAAGGTTGTCAAGTGGAATGATAAGATGAATGAAGTGTATGAGAGACTGAAAGAGGCAGCGGCTGAAGATGTTGAATTGGCTTACCTAGATTATAGTGTAAATGCTAAAATGCTTGAATTGTATACAGATGCGAGTGGGTATTGTATGGGAGGTTTTCTGATGCAAGAGCAGCGTTTGAATGGAGAGAATGTCAGGCGAATAATTGGGTATGTATCCAGGGCTATGAATGTTGCAGAATGAAAGTATTCGACTGTGGAACGAGAGCTGACTGCGATAAGATATTGTTTGAAAGTGTTGTGTTCGTTTTTGTATGGTGTGAGGTTTGTGATCAAAACAGATCATCAACCTCTTGTGTATCTGCAGCGTATGAAGTGGGCTGATAGTAGGATTGCAAGGACTTTGGAAGATTTGAGTGACTTTGACTATGTGATTGAGTATGTGCCTGGTGAATGGAATGGAGTGGCTGATTTGATGTCAAGGTATCCTGGTACGAATGATGAAAATGTGTGTGGAGTGAGTGATCCTGAGTATTTGCCGAAAGGGATTATGAATGGAAAAGAGAGTAAGGGTGGTGGTGATTCCTTGTTTTAGAGTGTATGGAATGGTTTGCAAGATTTGAAGAGTGATGGAGTAGACGTGAGAGTGCCCAATAGTGTGGATGATTTGAGGAAGGAGGTAATGAATGAAGTATGTAGGAAGCCTGAAAGCATTGGTATGGCAAAGGTGCGGAACTTCATGAAAGAATTGAGAGCGATGTATATGCAAGGGGTCCTGCCATTTCAGGAAGTGTTGATTGTAGTGAGTCGTTTGTATGGAGTGATTGTTTATGTGCACTTTGGTGGTGAGAGGCCGATTGTGTACAAGGAAGAGAAGATGAAGGGTTTGAATCCTAATGTGGTACATCTGCAATGTTTGAGCGGTGTGCACTACAATTGGGTGATTAAAAAGTGTTCATATATAAGAGAGAAGAATGATTGTCTGGATGAAGATGAGCGTGTGGTGAGTGATGATATGGGAGTTAATGATGGTGTGGATATCGGTGTTGATGTTTGTCTGCTTGTTCCTTCTGTGTATTGCGAACATGGTGGACCTGATATGATGGAAGCGAGAGTGAAAGTTAGTGAAAGGTTGTTCTGTGGTTCGATTTATACTGGAGCGCAAGTGTCTTTAGTGAATGAGAGGATTCTGATTAAGTATGATGAGTTTAGATGTTGCGAGCATAAACCTGTAAAGTTACGGATAAGTGGATTAGGGAATGGCATGATAGTGGCATGAGAACAGGTTAGTCTGAAAGTGAGTTTGGGTAATGGTGTGAATGTGAATCATGACTTTGTGATTCTGAAAGATGAGCAAATGCCATGTTGTTTCTTGCTTGGTGTAGACTTTATGAGATTGAATGATTTGTCTTTGGATGCTGATAAGGATTATCTTATGAAAGGTGAATGTGAGGTGATGAGGTTGAATGAGTTTGCAAAGAATGTTGTCAAGTTTTGCGGTATGATTAAGTTGGTCATGGATGATGAGAATGAGATTTTAAGTGATGAGGATATTCTAGAGATGCAAGAAATGTGTCCTTTTGTTAGTGAGTTGAAGAGGTGTGTAATGACGCGTGTTGATTTGAATGAATGGCCAGAGTGTTTAAGTGATTTTAAAAGGTATGCTAAGGATTTTGTTGTTTGTATGGATGTTGTATATTTTGTGAGGCATGTGAAGGGTGGTGATGATATGTATGTACCTGCGATGTCTTCAGTTGGTATGATTGGTCTGGTGAAGGTTGTGCATGATAATTATGGGCATATGGGTAAGTTTAAGCTGTGGGAGTGTATGAAGGAGCATGTGTTCCATCCGTTTCTGAGAACTGTTGTGAACGATGTTGCAACTACGTGTGAAAGATGTCAGAAGAGAAAGGTGCAAGGTGTGCAAGTGAAACCATTAAAGATGTTGAAAGTTGATGCGAAAGAACCGTTTGAATTGGTAGTGATTGATTGTGTGTCTTTACCACGTACGAGTGCTGGGAATGTTGGTATGGTTGATCATAAAAGTAAGTTTGTGTATGCAGCGCCTGTGAGAGATAAAAGGAGTGTGACTGTTGCGCATGTGGTTGAGCAGTTCTTTTTTTCCTATGTGTGTATGGAAGCCTAGAAGATGTCTGAGTGATAATGGGCCTGAATTTGTAGGAGAAGTGTTTAAGCAAATGTTGAGAGAGAATGGTGTGGAGCATGTGAGAACCACTCCATATGTACCGTCTTCAAATGGATTGGCTGAACGTACTATAAGAACCTTGTGTGAGATGTTGAGAATGATGAGTACGACAGTGAATGACTGGGATGTATGTCTGGGGAGAGTGTTGTGGGCGTATAATTCAACTGTGCATAGTGCAACTGGAATGTCCCCATGTCAGTTTGTGATGAATTTTGAAAGGCGAGTGAAAGATAGGTTTCGTTTAAGTGAAAGTGAGCAGAGTGTATGGCGTGAGGCACATGAAAGGTTCCGTTCATTTGAATTAGGTGCAAAAGTATTGAAGGTGAAAGAAGTGAAGGGTAGGTTGAATGTGTCAAAGATGAGTGAGAGGTTTAATGGACCTCATAGAGTTGTGAGAGTTTGGGAAAATGGGGTAACATATGTTTTGGAGAGTTTGAATGACGGTATGACTGAGAGAGTGCGGGCTCATCAGAGTCAGTTAAGGAGATGGAGAGAACCTCCTGATTACCTGGTGAGCCATCCGGTGTATGAATTGTGTAGAGAGAGAGGTAAAGTGCATGATGATGAGATTGAATGTGATAGTATGGATCTGTCTGGGAAAGAGCTTGTCTTGGTCTCGAGGAGTAGAAAGCGCACAAAGAAGAGTGAAAGGAAGAATGCAAGTACAAATGAAAGTAAGTCTGAGCAGTGTTTCTGGTATGGGGGATCTTGAAAGGAATATTGAGTTTTTGAGTAAACAGGTGAGTGATTTGGCTGGTATAAGTAGACGAGTGAGTGAGCTGCCTGTGCCTGATTTTTCTGGTTTTGGGAACAGTATGAATGATAGTGTATTTGGGCAGAATGAACCTAGTGTGGCTGATTTTTCAGGTTTTACGAATGGTAATAGTAGGGATGAGTTTGATGTAGGGAGAACTGGTAATGAGGGCTAAGAGTATGGTTGATGAGATGATCAATAGTGACGATGAGACTGACAGGACGACTGACGAACAACCCCGACCAATTGCTATGCGTAGCCAGGGACCAGTAGATGAGTGTAAATGGGTGCAGAAGGGTGCGATTGAGTATAAAAGGTACCGTTAGTAATGATTGAGAGTGTATTGTGAGTGACTGTGGTTGAATGGCTTAAGGAAGGAGGGGTGTGGTGAAGCAAATGTGAGTGTGTGTATAAGGGGCCATTCTCCCACCTTTTTCCCAATACCCTCTCCCTCCCTCTGTAAGAATGTGTGTGTGAGTGGGAATGAGGTTTTTTTATATTCTTTTGTATATATATGTATTTTATTTCATGTATATCAAATTGTATCAATTCTTCCTCGGGGTTCTCAAGGTTCATAAATCCTAGGGTAAGGTTGGAACGCGGGTTAGTCTAGATTTTTGGCCCGCTACAGTGTTTAGTAATGAGTAAGAGATGATTTAACAACTAGTACATCATGAGCCACTAGGAGCAAGTGATCATGCCAGATTGGACTTCAAATTCATCTTCTGCACAACACCTCAGGAAAAGAAGAGGACAATATGGAACTACGAGCAGGCAGACTATGAAAAAATGAGAGAAGATCTAAGCATTGAATGGGACGAATTGCTTGCGGGCAAGTCGACACAAGAAGCCATTGATATACTACAATCAAGAATCATGAAGGCAGTGAGGGATCATATACCAACAAAAAATTTAAAGAGTAAGAACAAACCACTATGGATGAAGAAGGATGCCTTCCGCAAAGCTAGGAAAAAGTACCACGCATGGATAAGATATCTGAATACAAAGAGCAGACTTGACTGGGTAGCTTACACAGAAGCTAGAAATTCAGCTACACATGCATCAAGGCAGGCCCGTAGGGAATTTGAAAAAAAAATTAGCAAAGGAGGCCAAGACCAATAACAAAGCCTTTTGGAACTATGTCAACAACCGCAGGAAAACTCAAACTGACGTAGGTGACCTTAAGGATACACATGGTAACTTTGTAAGTGATGATAAGGATAAAGCCGAAACACTAAATGAGCAATACTTTAAAACCTTTACACAAGAGGACCGAAGTAACATTCCAGACTTTGAGCCTAAACCCCTCCAGTATGAGGCACTAGGAACAATAGAAATTACAGAGAGCATAATTTTTAAGCAACTGAATTCACTTCGAACTGATAAATCTCCGGGAAACGACGACCTACACCCTAGAGTTCTCAGAGAAGTAGCAAAGGAAATAACCAAACCTCTGACAGCAATATTCCAATCCAGCATCACCAACTCCGAGCTTCCAGAACAGTGGAGGGAAGCGAACATCACTCCCATTTACAAGAAGGGAAATAAGGCTGACCCAGCCAACTATCACCCAGTATCTCTAACCTCAATAATATGCAAGATGCTAGAGAGAATTATCTCAGAGGCAATGATACAACATATCGAAGCCAATAATCTTAGATGTGTCCAACAACATGGTTTCTCTAAGGGAAAATCCACAGTAACTAATCTCTTAGAAGCACTGGATATATGGACAGAGGCTCTCAGTCACTGCTTACCAGTGGATATCATTTTCCTGGACTAGGCAAAAGCATTTGACACAGTCCCACATGAAAGACTACTTAGAAAAGTGAAGTCACTTGGTATCATCGGTGACCTGCTGCAGTGGATCCGTGGTTTTTTAACGGAGCGTAGGCAAAGAGTGATAGTAAGTGGTACAGCATCATGTTGGAAACCAGTTACAAGTGGCGTACCACAGGGATCTGTGATCGGCCCCCTTCTCTTTATGATATTTGTCAGTGATATACCTGACAAACTACAAAACTTCATATCGCTCTTTGCAAATGACACAAAGATATATGCAGCTGTCTAAAACTGTGAAGGCAACTCCCATACTAACTGTTTACAGGCAGACTTGAAAATGCTACAAGAATGGTCAGTTAAAATGCAAATGAAGTTCCACCCTGATAAATGCAAAGTAATGCGCATGGGAAATAGCAACCCCCAGCACAAGTACAAAATGACAAGAGATGATGGAACAGATCACACACTACAGAACACCACAGAAGAGAAGGACCTGGGAGTCCTTATTGATTGCAATCTAAACTTTAGTAACCACATCCAAGCTCAAGTCAACAAAGCCAACAAGATACTTGGGCCAATTAAGCATACATTCCAATATCTAGACAAAGATGCCTTCCTCCCCCTGTACAAGAGTCTTATTCGACCCCATCTGGAGTATGCATCAGTAATCTGGTCTCCCAAAACTAAAAGAGACAAAGATATGGTAGAGAGGGTACAGCGTAGAGCAACACGCATGGTTCACAGTATCTCTCATCTCTCCTATTCGGAGAGACTAAAAGCCCTTAATCTACCTACCCTATACTTTAGAAGACAGAGGTCAGATGTTATACAACTATATAAGATTTCACATGGACACGACGAACTGCAAATAGGAAACCACTGTAAGCTGTGCGACAGGTCAATGTTTACTCCGGGTCTCTCAACTAACACAAGAGGACACTGCTTTAAGTACCAAGTGCAGAGCTCGTCCGGTCCAAGAGCCAATTTCTTCCCAACAAGAGTCACTTCAATATGGAACAAACTCTCAACAGAAACTGTAACCAGCAAAACTGTAAATATCTTTAAGTCAAGATTAGAAAAAGAATGGAAAAACCACAAAGACCTACACAGTTATATATTCACATATTGAAAAATCCGTTCTGCATACAACAACTAAAAACAACAGTACAGTCTCATTACCCAAGAGGGTACCTATCGACCGGGATTCAAGGTAAATAAGAACATAAGAAAAGAAGGAGACTGCAAAAGACCATTAGAACATAAGAACATAAAAAAAAGAAGGAGACTGCAAAAGACCATTCATGGTCTACACTTGGCAGCTCCTGTTCCAGTCAACACACAAAAGATTTCTTACCAGAGAAAAGTCATCAACATTGTCACCCTTTAAGGAGTTTGTCAGATCTAATCTACAATATACATAAAATTAATCCAGAGGATTATGTCCATTCATGCAAGCGCAAAATATAATCTCCCCACTCCTTAGAAAAATATATACATATGTACATAAAAAAAATCAGTCCGATCTAGCAGCTTCATCCATAGATTTATCTAATCTATTCTTAAAACTACCCAGAGAGGAGGCTTCTATCACATGTCTAGTGAGCCTATTCCATTCATCTACCACACGATTTGTAAACCAATTCCTCCCAATCTCCCTCCTAAACCTATACTTATCAAGCTTAAACCCATTGCTACATGTCCTGTCATGTTCACTAAGTATAAGAACCTTACCCAGATCCCCTTTATTATATCCTTTTACCCATTTGAAGACTTCAATCAATTCCCCTCTGACTCTTCTCCTTTCCAATGTATGTAGATTTAGTTTTCTGAGCCTTTCACCATAAGGTAAGTTCTTTAGCCCTCCAATCATCTTTGTCATCCTTCTCTGCACAGACTCAAGCAAATCAATATCCTTCCTATAATATGGTGACCAAAATTGTACTGCATAGTCTAGATGAGGCCTAACTAGCGCCAGATAGAGTTTTAGAATGACTTCAGCACTCTTATTGCTTAAACTCCTCCTAATGAATCCCAATATCCTATTAGCTTTATTCTTAGCATTTAGGCATTGCTTTCTAGGATGAAGGTCTGAACTTACCAAAATACCCAAGTCCCTCTCACAATCGGTCCTCCCTAAAATTCTCCCATTTAATTTATAACTATTCAATGGATTATTTCTACCTATACTAAGTACACTAAATTTGTCTATGTTAAACTTCATTTGCCATTTCTCGGCCCAATTGGACAGAATAGTCAATTCCTCCTGCATTAACTATCTTCTCAAGACTTTTACAAACAATAGAAGTTAATCTTACCGGCCTAAAGTTATTTGGGTCCCTTTTTACTTCCCTTTTTAAAAATTGGCACTACATTCACTAATTTCCAATCATTAGGTATTTCTCCAAACTCTAGCGATCTAGTATATATCTTCTCAAGAGCTACTGCAATACTCTCTACACCTTCTTTGACTAACCTAGAATGAATATGTCTGGGCCAGATGCTTTACTAGTATTTAACTCCAATATAAGCCCTTTAATTATTTCCCTGTTCACATTAACAGTATTCACCATTACTTCCCTTGAACTAGAATTATCATCAATTAATCTATCTTGATTCTCTTGTGTAAATACTGAAGAAAAATTATCCATTAAGAAAATCTACTATTTCCTCATCAAATTCTTTGAAAACCTCTTCATATCTAATAGGCCCAATTTTATCACTATTAGATTTTTTCTTAATTCTATAATAGCTAAAGAATTTTCTTGAATCTTTATTATTATTTTGAGCTAAATTAATTTCTGCTGCCCTTTTGCCCTTCTTAATAATCTTATTTCTAGTCGACCTATAATGATTTAAATTGTCAAACTTTCTCTCTGTAATCTATGGTATGCCCTTTTATTCTCAGAAATTTTCCTAGCTATCTTGTGATTCCACCACAACAGCTTCCTACATTTCTTTCTAATAGACTTCATTGAAATATACTGCTCCTGGACTATGTTTAGGATAGTTTTAAAAGTGTCCCACATCTCATAAGTATTATTAACCCCTTAATTCTATATCCCACCTTCTGATTAAGCAAGTTTCGTAATTTATTGTAATCTCCTCTATAAAAATTTGGATTTTTTGTGGTGTTTGTTAATGTTCTACCTATCACTATTCCCAAGTTAAAAATAACCATCTGATGATCACTATTTCCCAATCCTTCCCTGATAGTCAATTGCTGAACCAAGTGATCATCATTTGAAAGAACTAGATCTAACATATTGGTACCCCTTGTTGGCTTATTAACAAATTAGGTCAAAAAAGAATCCTCAAAGCATTCTATAAACTTACAACTCGCTCTATCCCTTCCTATCACATTTTCCCAGTCCACAGAATTTAAATTAGTCACCAAGAATAACTGTATCTACTCTGGCGGGTGGTCTGTAAAAGGCTCCCAAGTGCATTATCCTATTTTTACTGACCCTAATATCTATCCACAGTGACTCAACTTATTCTTGCTTTATAGAATTATTTAGATTTGAAGAAATGTTATTTCTAATATAAATAATCAACCCACGACCAGTCCTATCTCCCCTTGACTAATGTACATATCATAACCCTGTAGTTCAAATTCACTCATATTGTCATTAAATTTATTCTCATTAACCCATGATTCTATTATACATGTTATATCTATATCTTCATCAATAATATAACTAAATAACTCATCTTTCTTATTTCTAAGACTATGAGCATTGGTATGAATACAACTCAGCCCTCCTATCCCTGAAGGAACAGGAGTTGTTATAGGAGCAGCTGATATGGTGATCAACATAGAGATATGATCGCTAGGCATCAGTGGTCCTGGACTGATGAGCTGATGGAAGGAAGAGCCAGTATTCGTGAGAATGACATCAGGATTGGTGGTCGACCCTGGGAACATGAATGTAGGAAAGGCTGGCCAGATAGGCTCAGCGATATCCCTTCTTAGCATGAGGGCAAAGTTCCTGCAGCTTGCATTTCTCCTTGCGAAACCCAATGCTGTTTCTGGTGTTCAGGTCCCAGTGAGCAATACCGGGTGGCTCTTTTTTGTAAAGGGTGTACGTACAATTCTTGGTAGGGCAAATATGAACGGTGTGTAAGTTGGTAGCCTGCGTCCAATTCGATGTCCCCCAGAGAGCACCTCAGTATGATCGTGAGCAACGA
This sequence comes from Ceratothoa steindachneri, assembly GCA_963969495.1. Lineage (NCBI taxonomy): Eukaryota > Metazoa > Arthropoda > Malacostraca > Isopoda > Cymothoidae > Ceratothoa > Ceratothoa steindachneri. The sequence continues at coordinate 38,982,958 of OZ018332.1, read as the reverse complement.
TTCTTCCATTGGATTCCCTGGTCTGTACTGTAGGGGTTTCTTGGCCACTATTATAGTTCTGTTGAACCTCTCTGTGTGATGCTCTTTTAGAGAATGTTGTATCCAAAGATCTGCTTGTCGTCATCCCTGATTCCAGTTTCTGACAACAAAAGAATATCCGGATCCAGTTCTGAGTAGACATTGTAGAGCTGGTGTTTGTTCACATGTCACCCATACACATTATGTGCTAGAATAGTTAGCCTATTTCTAGTTGCCATCTTGTTTGTCTGAGCTGCTCAAAGGCTTTTGGCTGGTTGGTCTGCCTGATAGAAGCTTCTTGTAGATGGATTGCTCAGAGATTGAAGTTTTCATCATACAGCTTTACTTTACACTCTAGTAAGACTGTCTTGACCAACTCTTCGTCTATGGGTGAGTCATAGCACCACTTGAAGTGACCTCTTTTGACTCCTGAGGCCACCTCCTTGATGGATCTCTCTTTGTTGAGTAGTGTGGGAGTTGAAGGCGATGAGGAGTTTAATTTCCCTTCTGTTAATCTTGTGTTCTTCTTGTGATGGTAGTCTTTGAGTGCCCTCCTCCTGTTTTTTTTATGTTCCTCTTTGGTTCTATTTTTTTTTGTTTGGGCGAGGCAGGCAGTGGTGCTTGGTCGGCTGCATGCTCTTGTCCGGTTGCTGTAGGTTCCTCATCATGTGTTTTTGCTTCTTTTACTGGATTGGCTGGTTCAGCCAGTGTTGCCTTGTTGCATGTTGCTGAGAGAACTTCATCTGACTGTAGGTTGTCTGGGAACGTGATAGGTTCCAGGCCATTTGCAGCCAGCATCTTATTTGTTGAGTATGCATGCTAGCATTTTAGGAGGGGTGACATCGGAGAGCTGCAGGACAATTTAGCATTGTGCCAGTGTTGTGTTGGTTTTTAGTGAGGTCTTGAATTTCAGTAACACTTAAGTTTGAAAGTGTTTGAATGTAAATTGTTCCTTATAATCTATCTTAAAACTGATTAGCCAATTTTTGTAGCGCATAAGTTTAAAACGTAAAATGTTTCTTAAAAGCTGATTGGTTATTTTGTTAAAGCTATGTGTGAGAGAATAAATTAAACATGAAACTTGTCATCATTAAAATCTGCTTCATCCTGATTGGCTAAATTTGTATCACTTAAGTTTACATAGAATAACTACATATATATATATAGCAGTATTTTGTGAGGGAGACAGTTAGAGTTAGTTATTTCCTGTACATTACTTGAAGACAAGTCCATGCTCCAGCCAAATAAAGAAGTTGAATCCAGTTCTAAATTTCTATTACCTTTAGAGGAAGCTACAATCACCTAATTATCTAGCCTACAAGACTAGAACACAGAGACCCTTATAGGCCCTCATAAAGGATTTGGTGTCTGCTAGGCACGATCGGAAGTCCCTGAAAGGACCATTCATCTATGAGTAGCTTTCTTTGTATATTGTACTCTTCTTGGTATCAATTAAACCATTCTGTGTATAAATCAGTTCAAAATTACAATTGCGTACATTCTCCTACAAATATATCGGAATATAGGAATTTATGGCATGTGCTTATATCTCAAAAACTTGATCTGATTAGCTAAAATGAGCATGATTTTCGGATTCAGTTCGAAAAACTGGTCTAGAACCAGGTATTATGTGTTAGACCTTGAAAACAGTACATACCAGTGTTATGAATGAAGCCAATCTGTGTTCCATTGAATAAGCAATTGCAACACAGCCTCATCCATCGCCTGGTGGACTGGGTCTGAAAATAATAAAAATGCTTTCTCTTTCAAATATTTTTGATTCAATAGAGGATAAATGATGGAGCGAAGAAACAGGGAAAAAAAGAGCACTTTTGTAATCTTCTTCTTCTTGGTGTTTTGTTGGGGCCCCAAAGGTGCGGTATGCAGATTAAGTTTTAATCTAGATGCGGTGGAGTTAATTAGATTTTTTTAGGAAGGTCCTGGTAAGGTAAGCTAGTATTGGTGGAGCCACCCAGTAGATCAGCCAGTGTGGGTCTGTGGGGTTGCAGGGCATGCAGGGGGTGAAAGAGTGTCACATGGTGGGAGTAGTGACGTGGACAGTGCAGTAGCAGGTGTTCAGGGGTGTCAAGCTGTGTGGGGCACCAGGGGCAGTGAGGGGGTGTCGATTATACCCAGCCTATATAGGTGAGCATTGAGGCGGGTGTGGCCAATCCTTAGTCTGGTCACAGCCGTGTCCAAGGGCCGGTTGGGGAAATAGGTCTACCAGTGGTATCTTGTGTCCTGTTGGACGTGTCTCAGTGAAGTGTTCTGCAGAGCGTTGGTCAGTGTTGTGTCCCAATGTCGCTGGCAAGCTGTTCTGAGGTCGATGAAGAAGTCTGTCTGGTCAGTCACCAAGTTAATGGGGGAGGGGGGGAGTGTGCCTTTGCCGCTGCCCCGTCTGCCACTGTGTCCCCTATAACACTGGCATGGAAAGGCACCCACTGGAGGTGGATGTTGTGTCCCTGGGAGATAAGGCAGAGGTGGTGGATGGTGAGAGTGAGACTGTGATGGGAGCGTGGGCAGTGGGATTGAATGAGTTGGAGGGCAGTGAGAGAATCTGTGAAGAGGGCAATTGGGCAAGGGGCAGCAAGTGAGGTGGCAAAGTGGTCCTTCTTTGATAGCAAACAGTTCAGCTGTGATAATGGATGCAATGGCTGGCAACCTCTAGGCAGTGGCGAGGGACTTGGAGGGTAGGTACATTGCTGCACCAACGGACGGAAGGTCAGGAAGGCGGGAGCCATCGGTGTAAATGTGGAGGTGGTCTCCATAGTGTGTGGAAGGCCGGACTTAGACCAGTGTGTGGATATGTGAAAAGTCAGGGAGATGAGTGAGGAGATAGAGAACCAAGGGGCCAAAGGAGAAGTCTTTAAATGTGAGGAAAGGCGGAGGTGTCACCCGAAGGGTTGAAAAGCAGGAGAGAGCTCTGTCTACAAAGGGTGTGTGGGCCTGATATGGCAAGGGGTCATGAGGTGGTACTCTGCCGTGTCAGAGAAGGAGGGAATGGAGGGCATGACCAATAGGGGAGGATGCAAGTTTAGTGTACGTGCGGACTAGTAGGGTGAAGCATCTGTGTGATAACGAGGGTAGTGAGGATTCTGCCTGAAGGGCTATGACTGGGGAGGACTTAAGGGCTCCTAAAGTGATGCTCATTGCTGAGTTTTGAATGACCTCCAGTTTGTGCAGAAGAGAGGGTGAGGCCACCCCATAAACCTCACATCCGTAGTTCAAACGACTCCAGATATAGGTAAGGTAGAAACGAAGGAGAGTATGCCTGTCCGCACCCCACTTGGCACCTGTTAGGGATTTCATTATATTTAGCCTCTTGAGGCATGAGGTCACCAAGTACTGTATGTGATGACTCAATGTTAACTGGGGGCGATCCAACAGTAGACTGAGGAACTTGTGTTTTAGACTAAAGGGGATAGGGGAACCATCAATGGTGACCATAGGGATGTTGGGTATGCGCCTTCTAGTGAAGCACAATAGGCTGGACTTCTGGGCACTGTCAGGCCCCAACGGGAAGTCCAAGAATGGATGACATCAAGCCCCTGTTGGAGTGTAAGTTGGGCCTCTTGAATGGTGGAAGCAGAGTAAATGAGGGAGATGTCATCAGCATAGAGTAATGCTTGTGTGCCAGGAGGAAAAGGGAAAGTAGGACATTGAATAGCAAAGGAGTGAGTGGAGAACCCTGAGGGACACCTCTGGCGACTGGGTAGAACCTAGAGTAGGTACCATCAATCGCCAAGGAGAAGGATCTATCCATTAAGAAAGACTGAACCTATTCTAGTAGTGGACCTATGAGTCCTAGATGGGCTAGTTTAGTAATACTTCCATTATGTGAGGCGGAATCAAAAGCTCCCTTTAAATCTAGAAAAGCTACCAGTGTGAAGTGCCTTTCTTTGAACCCTTTCTGGATGCAATGTTCCAGTAAGAGCAGGGCATCCAGGGTACCCCGGTGAGGGCAAAACTCGAACGTGTTGGGTGGAACGAGGTGTCTGCATTCCAGCCACCAAGTTAACCTATTTAGTATAATGTGTTCTAGAACTTTACTGATGTTGGAGAGGAGACTAATGGGTATATAGGAGGCCTCCATCGGGTCTTTGCCAGGTGTAGGGATAGGGATGGTGATGACATAACGCCACACCGAGGGGAAAATCCCCCAACAGCCAACTGGTGTTGAGGATGTCTAGAAGGAGCTGTTTCAGAGCATCTGGGAGGCACCGGAGAAACTCATTCGGTATGGTGTCAAATCCTGTTACCCTTCCTTGAGACAGCAATCTCAAAGCTGAGGAAAGTTCTTGGGGAGTAATAGCAGTGCGAATTTCATGGCTGGAGTGTGAGGAAGAGGGTAACACAGGTGGAGACACATGGTCTTGAGAGCCAAGTGTGGTGTGATTGTGGGTCGCAAGGCACTCAACTTTTTGGGCATCAGTGGAAAGAAGGGCACTGTTACTAATTAACGGGAAAGTGAATGGGGGTTTTAGGTGGACCATCTTCCTGAAGAAAGACCATGTAAGGGAGACTGAGGTAGAAAATGACAGGGAGCCGGTGAAGGAAGACTAGGCAGAGCATTTCTTGTCAAGGATAACACGCTTGCACCTGGCCTCCAAATAGTGGAAGCATTGGCGGAGAGAAGGTGTGGGGTTCTTTCGCCATGCCGCAAAGGCATGACATTTGGCCTGAAGGGCCGCTACACACTTCCATGACCACCATGGGACTCGAAAGGAGCGGCTAGGAGAGGAAGTGACAAGTTGAAAGTGGTGAGCCCCCAGAGTCACCAGGGCTTCAGAAAGGTAAGTAATTTTTTTTCATTTGAAGGGAGGGTCATGGGAGGGATGAGTGAATTTAATTCAAGCCAAAAAGAAACCAGGTCTCCCGTTTTGAGGGACCAACGAGGTCTGTGTGACTGGGGAGAAGGGGAGACATTAAAGGGAAAGAAATGACAACAGGAAGGTGGTCACTCCCCATGTAAGGGCCAGTTGTTACAGTGGTGAGGAGAAGTGGGCCATTCTCCAGGCAAAGGTCTATGGTGGAAGGGTTCCATGAAGCTGGATCAATCCTGGTAGGGAGGCCAGGTGGGGTAAGGAGGGAGAAGGAATCGCAGTGGGTCAGAAAACCCAACAGTAAGACACCCAAACGGTTTCTCCGGCTTCTGGGAAGGGCTGGTTCCCAGGAGTTGTGATGGGCATTAAAATCACCCATAATTAAGGCTGGGGATGGAAGTTGTGAGAACAGATACTGGAATTCCTGAAGGGAAATATCTGAGCATGGATTATATATCAGAAGGATGTTTAAGGGCCCAGAATCCAAGGTAACAGTCACTCCCAGGTGCTCTAATCCACCGCCTGGGAAGGAAGTGATAGCAAGAGAGCTAGAAGGAAGGGACTGGTGGATTAGCAAAAGCAGGACACCTCCTGTTCCGCCAGTTCCCCTGTCTCTCCTGTAGGAGGAATAGTTAGGGAAAGAAGGAGAGAAGGCATCTGTGAGCCATGTCTCAGACACACTGACTACAAGAGAAGAATAGGAGGAAAGGTGGTTTTGAAGATTGGAAGTTTTCTGTACAAAGACCGAGCATTCCAGAAGATGAAGTGTGAGGCAGGTGAGTTGTTCATATTGTGAGTGACGTCAGGAAGGAAAGTAGTCCTGGTAGGCACCGACATAGACTTTCACTGAAGCTCTGTCCTGAAAGCAAAAGGTTGGTGAAATTAAGTGCGATGGGTGCTATCACTTTGATAAAAGCAGACCATGAAAAGGACGAAGCATGCTGTGATGAAAGTGAGGAAGGGGAGGCCGGAGAGCCTGTTGTAAAAGTTTTTCGCGGCCATGCAAAATAAATCCAAATTCGAATAATGAAGAAGCACAACTAGAGCTCAAAAAAGTAATAATGAAACAGAAAAAAATGCAAAGCGGGTTCTATTTATAGCTACGACGTTGCCAGTAAGAAGCTGTAATCGTTCACGGCGAAACAAAAAATACGAAAAAAAAACAATAAAAGACATCAAGAGACCTTACCTAACTTAGAAAAAACTATAAACGAGCAGAGGCGCAGATATTTAGTAAATAATATAGACTAAAAGTTACAAATCCCAAAATAACAAAAAAATATAACGCCGTATTGGTCACATCTGAAGCTACCGTCTGATGTCATAGAAGATATATTGTAGCCCAAAATTGTAGCCTACTAACAGCGCCACCTACCGTGCGTCCCAAATCTGAAGTATTACCTATCGTTTTTGTGAATTCAGGAAGTTGACGAGATAAGGAGTTATCTCAAATTAAATTCTGGTAATTGTGTAGAGTACGGCCGGATCCTAGGCCTAGCTTATTTTAGACTATTTTGGGCTACTTTTCGTTGTTACTTTTTAAAAGATGAAATCGAAGAAGTTTATGGCGATTTTCGCTTCTATACTGGGGGGCTGTGCCCCCCCCCCCCCCCCCAGGGTAAATGTTGCGACGATGGCCGGATGCGACTCTAGCTTATTTTCTGGGCTGCTTTTCAGTGTTTTTCTGCTATCGCACTGGCCAATCACAGATCTGGATTCAGTTTCATGGTGACGAAAAAACGACTTTTCATTTTTTATCTTCCGTATTTATTTCTCTTCTTTGATTTTTTTCAAAAAAAATTTAACGACCTTCATTTTGATTATTGTTCCAAAAGGATGCGTTCAGTATTAATGTTTTTATTACTATATATGTGTAGTTCAAGAAACACAAATGCTCAATTTCGAAACACAAATACTCAATTTCGGTACGGAAAAAAACAATTACTTTTCCGTCCACGCGCCTCATATTTAAACGCCCACACACGCAGTTTTCAGGTCATTTGTCAAATTTCATTTTCGTGCGCAGATTGTTCGTTACATTATCACCATTTAGGTGCTGTTTTAACAGACAACGATAAATGTGTTGCGTTTCTCGAAGCCCATGGGGTATTCAAATCATTACGCGAGTGTCCTAATTGTGCTGTTTTAACCGACAACGATAAATGTGTTGCGTTTCTCGAAGCCCATTGGGTATTCAAATCAACACGCGAGTGTCCTAATTGTTCTGCACAGTTGAGAATGAACAAAAATTGGGTGTTTCGGTGCGATAAATCGTGTATTGACGCTGACGGCAAAATCCACCCATGTAAGTATTAACGATTATTTTGAGCGTCCGCTCGTTGTTGGGGACGGCTCGTTGTGGAGATGTGACTGCGATGACCGTAAATTTCAATCCTTTGGGGGCGGTGAGGGGGGGGGGGTCTGGCAGGCACAGCCCCAGTATAAAAGCGAAAATCGCCATAAAATTCTTCGATTTCAGTTCTAAAAAAGTAACAACGAAGCATCGGCTCGTTGTTGGGGACGGCTCGTCGCGGGGATGTGACTGCGATGACCCTGAGTTTCAATCATTTATGATGGGGGGGCATAGACTCCCAGTATAAAATCGAAAATCGCCATAAAATTATTCGATTTCATCTCTAAAAACGTAACAACGAAAAGTAGCCCAAAATAAGCTAGGCCTAGGATCCGGCCGTACTCTACTCAATCCCCTTCCAGACCCCCCCTGATCCCCCCCCAAGGATTGAAACTCAGGGTCATCGTAGTCACATCCCCGCGACGAGCCGTCCCCAACAACGGGACGACGCTAAAAATAATCGTTAATACTTACGTCAGACGGGTGGGTAGAGTTTACCGGCAGCAAGCCAGAATTCGTGGAATCGGTCTTTAACGTCGGGGAATTTTTTCATAAAAAGAGAGTTGGCGAGATATCCGTCCATATGTTCCTCTCTCCGCCCATAGCGGGGTACATTGGCGTCAATACACGATTCATCGCAACGAAACACCCAATTTTTGTTCATTCTGAGCTGTGCAGAACAATTAGGACATTCGCGTGTTGATTTTAATAGCACATGGGCTTCGAGAAACGCAACACATTTATCGTTGTCGGTTAAAACAGCACCTAAATGGTGTAAATGTAACGAACACACTACGCACGAAAATGACATTTTGACAAATGACTGGAAAACGGCGTGGGTGGGCGTTTAAATATGACCCGCGTGGCCGGAAAACTAGTGACTTTTTTCTTTACCGAAATTAAGCATTTGTGTTTCTTGAACTACACATATAGTAATAAAAACACTAATATTAACGCATCCTTTTGGAACAATAATCAAAATGAAGGTCGTAAAAAAACCTTTTTTAAAAAATCAAAGAAGAGAAATCAATACGGAAGAGAAAAAATGAAAAAGTCGTTTTTTCGTCAGCATTAAGAAGCGAGGCTTCGTTAACAACATTTAAATATGGTTTAATCGAGCAATAAACAATGAAAAATTAAGTAACAAGTAATTAAAAAGACTAAATAATGTCAGGCATAGGGTAGGTAGGATATATAGAAAAGAAATAAGGGCAAAAAACATCTAAAATAAAAAAAAACCTAGTTTTGATCAATATAAAAAGCACAAAAAGCTTTGAAACAAATATAGCTTTTTGATTGGTCATTGATGAAACTGAATACAGATCTGTAATTGGCCAGTGCGATAGCAGAAAAAAACTGAAAAGTAGCCCCCAAAATATGCTAGAGTCGCATCCGGCCATCCTCGCAACATTTACCAAATTTCTTACGTATGTAACAATTGACTAATACCGACAATTTGTTATTAGTATAGTATACACTGGTGAGAATACTTCAGCTCTTCATCCAGTCCTAAAGAAAGCTTCCTAATCCAGTTTTGTAAACATTACCTATTTAAATACCAACGCGCCTTCTTTTTGAGGCAGTATCCCGTTCCACGTGTGTGTGTGGGCGAGGAGGAGGGGGGGGGGGGGGGAGTTGCCGCATGAATTCGATTCTCGAGAGTAAACTGAAAGGGTCCCCTCTGTTTCTCAGAGTCCTACTTCATGCCAAGGGCTTCTGTCCCCCACTAGGCCAAAGTTTTCATTGAAATGGAAGCAAAATATAGTGAAAATAATCAGTTTGTTGAAGTTTAAGAGGAAAAATGTCTTAGTGGTGGAGTGTACAAAATAAACTCTCGCCGAAAATAAACAAAACCATGTCAATTACCGAAGTGCGATTGCTATTTTGGCACCAAAACATTATCTTTGTGCTACGCTGCAAAGTGAAGAGGGGTGATGGTGAATGGGGGAATTTTATTAATTACAAAAGAGAGTTCAATTCATAATAGTTTCGGGTTTAAATCAGACAGACAAGTGAAGTGTAGTGAATTCGCTTGGTCGCAACCATCATGAGGTGGCTATGAGAAACCCGTGACGCAGACGCAAATAGACATCCGCATCTCTTTCTTCATCTCCCTTTCATCCTTCAACATCACCCTTGCGCTTCCATCTCACTATCCTCCCCCTCCCTTTACTTTCCTTCATCCTTTCTCTTTGTTCCTCTCTTTTACTCCTTCCTTTAATTCATCCTCTCCTTCTTCGTTTCTTTCTTCATTCCCTAATTCATCTCCATTTCCTTCTCCTTTTCCTTCCCAATCTGCATTGATTTCGTCTTTTTATTCCACAGCCATCCCCTTTTCCTTCTTTCCTATTACATTGATTTCCTTATTACTTTGTTTCTTTCTTCTTTTACTTCTCCCACTCCCTTTACCTACCTTCTCCATCTCACTTTGCTTCTCCTTTTACTGTTTCATCTCCCTTTCCTTCTCCATCTTTTTTTTCCATCTCTCTGTCCATCTACTTCTCCATCGCTCTCCCACTTTCCTTCTTCAGCTCCCTTTTTTCTCAATCTCTTACTCCTTTTACTTTGTAGGGCTCTTTCAATAAAATAGGTAGTCCTAGGGCATTAAATTGCAGGATTTAGTAGGCCCAGCACGGAACTCCACAAATGGACGCTCGGTGGATTTATCAAATCCTAAAAATTGCTATATGTGTAAATTAAGGAAATAAGATGGCAAGTCTAATAAATTAAGAATCAAAGAGAATTAGGAAATGAGCTATATATATATATATATATATATATATATATATATATATATATATATATATTAAACTGTACAAGTATATCTGAGGCTAACCGTCTTTAGAGTAGCGTGGAAACCAACGAAAATACAAAAATAGCAAAGGTGACCAACGGGACAAATACGAGGATCGCACACCAACAAACATACGTGTGTTGGGAACATTTATCAGCAGCTGACCAAATGTGGGTGTTGACCAGAGATTTTCACAAGACGATTACCTATAATAAGGCTAAATCTATAGGAAATATGTAGGCACAACAGGTACGCAGAGCTGTTGAAAACTCCACCCAAAGGGTGGAAATAACGAACAAACAAACTAGATCACTGAATCTGCAAGACGAACAATTCAAAGTCACGCCCCATGGAGACGAAACACACACACACACACACACACACACACACATATATATATATATATAAGAAAAATTATTGCAGTAACACAATTAATTATGCTATGCAAAGGCTATATTAGGCAGACACAGTGTCTTCATCGAAGCCTTCGGAGGGAGGTCTTATCACATACACGAGAATGTAACACTTATTTTAAGTGTTACCTTCTCGTGCATGTGAGAAGAGCTTCCGACCGAGAGCTTCGATGAAGATATATGTATATATATATATATATATATATATATATATATATATATATATATATATATATATATATATATATATATATATATATTCACAAAGAAGGTAAGGACACACAGGACGCTCAGGTATATGTGATCTATTGGGTATTAAGGAACAACGTTGCGGGCGTATCGCCGCCCATCTTAAGGTTCTAAATTTTAAAACAATAAAATACAGATAGATATGATTAAATTGTTATTGTCAGTAAACTTATTAAGAAGTCAAAAATTCTGTTAAAACTAGAAGTCGAAATATTTTCATAGGGGAAGGGCGTTAATAAAAATATAAGACTATAAGAAAACAATGACTATTAATGATTTTCTGTACAAAAAAGAAATATCAAATTACAAATGTCACATTCACTTTTCAAACACCTATAACAATAAATGAATATGTAGTTAACTATCTATAATATCAACTTTCTCGAAAAACTGATAACTGCACAAACAACCTTCCACTGTCACTGCCACATGCTTATTGAGCTTGGCGGAGCACCCGCGCTTCAGACACTACTCATTATTCGCCATCCCCCCCTAATTAAAAGACTGCATATCTTATCGCTCCAAATGACTACCGTTTGTCAAACTATCATTCAATCCACGTCAGGTTAGCTAAACTCTTTTTTTTATCTCTCATGAGGAAGTCATATTTAAATTTCATAGATTTTTTACCCACACTCTCTTTCTCTCTCTCTCTCTCTCTCTCTCTCTCTCTCTCTCTCTCTTTCTCTCTCTCTCTCTCTCTCTCTCTCTCTCTCTCTATATATATATATATATATATATATATATATATATATATATATATATAGAAAAGAGAAAAACTCCCAAAGTATCGCGTGAGTAAGCAATAAATGATACAAAGCACACAAGGAAAATTAAATTAATACGAGGATTTCAAGTACTTTCGAAATAAAGTTCGAAATTACTTGGAATCTTCATATTAATTTTCCCTGTGGGTTTTGTTGCATATATATAAATATGTATATATATATATATATATATATATATATATATATATATATATATATATATATATATATATATATATATATATATATATATATTCAACTGATGCTTATTTGAAGAATAATACAATAATATCAACTATGGTTTCCTAGGTTGTGGGTTTTACACAACATGAAGAGGAACTGATGAATTATCTGAATTAGGAGTTTGTTATAAAGATTAATATATATTCTGCGATTCTGAGTGTGGTCGGACATTTATTGCTGGCTATGATTTTAAACTAATTATAAAACATCAATAACAATAAATAACTTTAAAATCATAGCCAGCAATAAATGTCCGACAACGCTAAGGATCGCAGAATCCATATATATTAAATCTATAAAACCGACTCATAATTCATATAATTCGTCAGTTCCTCTTCATGTTCTGTAAAAAACCATAACCAAACAAACCACACTCAATATATATATATATATATATATATATATATATATAATATATATATATATATATATATATATATATATATATATATATATTGGAAGGAGGCCATTTTTTATGAAGGATCCATTGAAGTCGAGAGCAGCAGTGGCTGCATTGTTTACCTTTGGCTGCAGCTTTCTTATAGCTTTGACTATAGTTTCAACAAATGGCTCTAGGTGAAGAAGAGGCATAACTTAATTTGCTTAGACGTCTTTCGATCTAACAATATGCCATCTTCGGGGCAGAATGGTGAACTTAGTTAGAATATAGCATGAGAGTTTTTTAAAAAAATATTTATATAAAGATGGGGGGGGGGGTGAGTATTAGTGTGTGTGAGATAATAGAAAATTAAAATTGCCAGGATATTAGCTGATCTCTTTTTTTAATGCTCTTCTAATTGCTTTTCGGATTGTGTTTTCTATTTGGTTACTTCTAAGTTATTTGTTCTGTCTTTATTATATATGTCTTTGTTTTCAGGTATTCATGCCTTTGTGATAGTTTTTGCTTGTTTGGTTGTTGTTTTTGTTTTAGGTGATTGTGTCTTCTTCGCGCCGTAAGCGAAGCCTACTACTGGGGAAGACTTGACGTTCATAATTAATGTTTTCTATTTCTAGAATTCTTATAGCGAAGCGCAAGCTCCCCCGTGGCGAAGCCATTGCCTGGTTTCTTAATTATTTTATTTATTGAGTCCAGCCCTGCCATATCCATTATTTTGAGGAGTCTTTTTCTTTATCGGCGCCTTGTATTAGTTATAAGGTAGGGCACTTTATTTTGTACTCTTTAATTTTTTTTCTTTGTCTTAGTTGTTATATGGATTGGGATCGGTGGATACACTAGTATCGACTCTACAAATGCTTTGTAGAGCGTCTTTTTTCTTTTCTGCTCCAGATGTTTCAGGCAATCCTCTCCTTTATGTGGGCGTGGTCTCCTCTTTACCTCATCTGCAGGCCCAGCACCTTTCCTTTGGCTGTGTACCTGTATTATGTGCCGTTGATGGTTATCCCGTCCTGTTTTACTCTCATTATTGGTATTATTTTAAATTTGTTCAGGTTGGTTTTAATTTTCCATCTCCTTTCGAATTCTTTGATTTTTTGTATTTCTCGCTCCGTTGTCCTGATTTGTCATCTGGGATTTGTGGCCCGAGTGGAGATCACCTGGCTAATGTCATCGGCGTATTGCACATTCATGCAGCCTGATGTTAATGGAAGTGGCATATCCGCTGTATACATCTAGTACAAAGTCGGGCTCAGGTACCCCCCTTGTGGGATCCCAGTTTGAACATTACCGTAAGAAAACGGACCTATCAGCTAACTCGAAAAATACATGGCTAAATTTATGTTTAAAATTTTTTTTAATATTATTGTAAGGAAACGGACCTTCAACTAACATGAAAATACATGGATCTGTTTAAAAATATGTTCAAGATCACAAAATTGATGTTGGGTATAAACAAAAGAAGGAAAAGGTTTAGGAAAAATTCTGGTTCTAAGCGGGGGCGTTGCAGATTCTGGTGGTGAGTCTTTGGGAGGATAGTCTCTGGCTAGAGTTGTGTATTGATTGAAGGTCTGTGTTGGGAGATCATAAATGCCTCGGCCATTCGGAGACTTCGGCGGTCAGGATCACATAAGATGATAGAGGTGTTTTGGGTGAGCGTTTCTCTTGTAATTGACGTATGATGCGTTGCGGCATGTCACTTGATAGCCCCGTGATGATCATATCAACATCAGATCCTGTCCACATGGAATATCATAATAATAAAAAAAATATAATGACATTTTAAAGTACCGCAAACTGGTACCAGAAGTTCATACGTTTCAAACCTAAACAAACACATTTATCGACATACCCAAGGAATAAGAAAACTTCAGTTGTCCGAAAACATTTGTTCAAACATAGTAGTAATTTTGATCTCCAGTTGTTCTAACCTAGTGGTAATTTGTATCTCCAGTTGTTCTCATCCATGGTAAATTTTCCCCAGAGTTGTTTTTAATTAGTGACATTTTGTATCCACAGTTGTTTAACCTAATGGTAATTTTGATCAGCAGTTGTTCTAACCTAATTGTACTTTTGATCCAGTTTGTCTAACATAGTGGTAACTTTGACTCACATTTGCTAGAATTTATTGGTAATTATCTTATAATTTGATCTAACATAGTGGTAATTTTATTCCCAGATGTTTTAATTCTAGGGTAATTTGGATCAATGACTATTATAACCGATGGCAAATTTTTACCCAGAGTTGTTTTAATTTAGTGTCATTTTTTATACACAGTTGTTTAACCTAGTGGTAATTGTGATCTCCTGTTGCTCTAACCTAATAGTACTTTTTATCCAAGATTGTTCTAACCTAATGGTACTTTTGATCCACAGTTTTTCTAACATAGTGGTAACTGACTCACACCTGTTAGAATTTATTGATAATTGTGGTATAATTTGCTCAAACATAGTGTTAATTTTATTCCCAGATGTTCTAATTCAGGGGTAATTTTGATTCACAACTATTCTAATCCATAGTATCTTTTACCCAGAGTTTGTTAACTTAGTGGTAATATTGATCCTTAGTTGTTTTAACCTAGTGGTACTTCTGATCAAAGCTATTCTAAACTAGTGGTCATTTTCACCAGAGTTTTTCGTGGTAATGTTTACCCATATTTGTTCTAAATTAGTGGTATTTTTATCCAGAACAATTCTACCTTAGTGGAAATTTATGAATCAGAGTTGTTCTAACCAAGTGGAACATTTGAGCCCTAATTATTTTAACCTAGTGTTATTTTTTGATCCACAGTTTTTCTAATCTAGTGCTACTTCTGATCTACAGTTGTTCTAACCTAGTGGTACTTTTGATCCCCAGCAATTATAATACAGTGGTAAATTCTCATAGCTTCTCTAGCTTAGTGGCAATTTTATTCGGGTTCTAACCTAGTGGTAACATTCAAAACTAGTGGCAATTTGGATCCACAGTTGTTCTAACCAAATGGTTATTTTCCAAAATTCTTTAACCACAGTGGTAATTTTTATCAACAGTCGTTCAAACTTAGTGGAAACTTTTATGCACTGTTCCTCTAACCTAGTAGTACTTTTCAGCCATAGTGTTTCTAGCCTAGTGGTAATTTTGACCTCTTTTATTTTAGCTTTCTAATTTTCACCAGCAGTTTCTCTATTAATTCAATTACGAGTTGATATAGTTTGTACTAGTACCTAGTGGGTTGTTAACCTCTTTTGCTGTATGTGACCAGAAGCTCATGCTTCAGTATTTGTTTTATCCGATACATATGTATGTTTCCCATTTATTTTCAAATTTCCTTTCTATTTTTCTTCATGATTGGAACTTCTACTAAATAAAGGTCAGAGGAATAAAAATGTACTGATTTTCATCTTTGTTTAATATACAAACTACTTGGCTCAAAATACCATCAATTGGACTTCTTTTTTAAATTCTGATTTATATAGGCATATATTCGCTAACACAATTTGTATCATTATTTAACAGTATTAATCTCTATACTAAATATTATTTCTACATTTTTCTTAGTTCTTATTTTCTTATAAATCGACATATCCATTAAACTATGACAGTCTCGTTTCTTGCTTGATCATTATAGAGTTGGATTGCAATAGACTCCATCCTTCATCGTTTTCGTAAGCCCTTATTAAATATTTCAATCTCTGATTTCAAGGAACACTTTGTTCGGTTCAATAAACAGAGAAATGTTCTTGTAAAGCTGTGTTTGGATTATCAAGAGAATCTTTATGATATGACTGAGTTGTTCTTGTACAGCTTCAATAAAACGGATCCTTTACTTATATATTTGGTTAAGGTCAAAAAGATTATTAAATAATTTACAAATTCATGCAATATTGATATTTCAGTGCATAAAATATCCGTGGAATCTAAGCGCATAATGTACTGTACACAGCGCAGAGCAAGCGTCATCGTCCAGGCATCGGTAGGCAAGCTTGGAACAAACAAAGCGGGAGACCAATCAGCACTACAAGCGCTCAACTTCACGCCACGAAGAAGGTCCATGGCGCGGGTATAAGAGACAGTAAGGTTGCGGTTCTGGGCATCCCAGGAGAGGCACCAGTCCAAAACGAGGTCAAAGAAGCGGAACCAGTTTAGAAACAACTCGGGACATGTTGGAACCATGGATGTTTGTAGAAGCGAGACACCTTACTTAGTCTTGTTCAAAGAATTAAGAATTTAGCGGCACAGAAACAGTTAAAACCCATAGGACATTTTTGCATCTAGGAACAACATAAAAAAATACAGGGGCAAAACCATAACCAGAGAACTACCACAAACCCTCGACTGAAAATGGTCACTATTAGAGGCAGGACCAAGAAGTAACACGGCCATCTTTAGAGTGTAATGGTAGCGAAGCAGTGAATCCGAGAGCCAGGTCTCTTCCGCATGGCGTTCTTGAGATGGAAAGGAGCACTGGGTCCACACGAGACACCTCCCAAAGACTACAGAACCGCTGTAGCGAGACTTCCTTGAACCACACTCCTACCACTACAGGAACCTAACATCTCCCTCGGAAGATCAGTAGAGAAAGCGGTGAAGTTGGAGGAAGGGAAAATGTGTGGAAGATATATATATATATATATATATATGGCCGAAGATTCACTTCCCCGTTATGGCTGGAAGAGCACACAGCCCCCCCCCCCTCCCAAATGGCAGGTACAGCAAGGGGGCCCAAGCTATAGATGAAATCAGTTTGAGGGTTAAAGAAGGGACCGCAACACGGGGGCAATGGTAGAGGCGGGTTAACCCCCCACCCACCCTCAACCAGAGACAAGAGGGTAGGGGTAGATCCATCCGCTCCAGGCCCCGACCAAGGTTGGGATGCGACTAGCCTACAAATTTAGTTACCGGCCAAGAAAATTATGCGGAAAGAAGCTGAGGAAAAAAGAGGGAAGATGTCTGGAAGGAATAAAGCCCAGGTAGTTTCAACATTTCTTTGAGAACACCAGGTATAATAGTCATTTGGGGTAATCCCCCGCGGGAAAAGAAAAAGAAAAGGAATTTGGAGAGGAATGAAAAATGAATTGGAAATAATGTGAGAAAATTGAGGCAGGGCGCTCGGGCGATGTTTATTTGGTCTTGTGCCGAAGCGGGTCTGCACCGTTCTGGGCCATTCCATCCACGGGGTGATAGGTGAGCGGGAGAGGTGTCCGAACTCCATACCCCGCTCTCTCTTCTCCTCCCTCGCTCCTAGGAGACAGGGAGAAGGGATCGGTAGGCTCCGAAAGCCTATTCTTTTACTCTCTCGCAAATTTTTCCCGGATAGATTTGCAATTGGGAGGCCACAGGATTGGGCGGGGTTTGGAGCTCACCGAAGATAGTCGGGTTATAAAAAATTCGCTCTATTATCTGACTAATATCAGATTTCCCAAGGGGGAGGGGGAAGGGATTAACTATGGTTGCCCAAATAATGAGAGCTTTATGTCAGCCTAGCTATTTCCCCTTTCTACAGGAAGAAAGGAGAGAGAAGAATGGACCAATTAAATACAGATGATCAGCAAAAACCCGAGAGCGAAGAAATAAAAGATAGAAGAAACAACAAAAGCAGAAGAAACTCGTAGCCCTCCAAAACTAACGGATGATGGACGGGATAGATAGCGCCATCTACAAATGGAAATATTACTCAGAACATGACTTGGACATGCTCGAAACGGCATTAGATGAAGAAGACATAAAAATACCCAACACCCGAAGCAGCATTTTAAGTACAGATAACGGCGACTTATGCCCAAGTGGGCAGTCGCCAGATAGCCCATTGAAAAAAAATAAAAATAAAATAAGTACAGATAAATGTATAAAAGTGCACCACGGGAAAAGAAAACACTAACTTGAATACAACTAAAAAAAACAGAAGATCGAAGACGAAAATAAATATAACAGAACGAATGCGAAATTTAATCTACTAAAGAAAAACAGATAAGAGAAAAATAAAAATAAAACGGTATTAAACACACAATGCCCAATAAATACTTTAAAAAAAAATAACGTGTAACACCCTCTGTCTAGACAGACGCGAAAAAGCTATTGAGAGCAGGGGCGGTTCTGGCCTAAATGGCGCCCTGGGCAAGCCTCACCTTCAGTGCCCCCTCCTTCCACAATTCGCCAACATACATTCGAATCAACGTAAAATAAAGAACAGAAATAATTTGGCCAAAATAACTTTATTCGACAAATTTTGGGAGCTTAAGAAGAAAAACAAACACTGCTCCGCCCTCTCCTGCTTATGTGCAAATACGAAAAGCGGTATGAAGTACACACACACACACAGATATATATATATATATATATATATATATATATATATATATATATATATATATATATATATATATATATATATATATATATATATATATATATATATATATATAACAAGAAAAGTACAAATTAAATTGCCATAATTAAGACACTTAAAAGAGGGTGTTTTATTACACTCAAAACAAGCAACGAATCAAATTGCGCCACAGTACAACTGCCATTTAAAACCTGACTTTTCTTGCCTTCCTCGGTGCAAAGTCATCAATTAAGTCAGCATACGAAATCTGCCCAGAAATTGTATGATTTATACTGATGATGGCAATACCATTAAGACACTACTGTGACATAGATCTCGCATATGATTTGATGAACTTTATCTTTGAAAAGCTCCTCTCTGCTTCAGCAACCGTGACTGAAAGAGTAACAACAATTCTGAGAGCAGTCCACAAATTTGGATATATTTTCCTTTCATGGATAAATGTCAGCAATTCAAGCAAGGATATGGTCTTTGATGGCAAGTCAGGTAAGTGCTTCAGCTCCTGTGCAAGCTCTTTGCCATCTAGTTCAGATTGTCCCTTAAAGTATAGCATAGCACTAAGGTTTGCGCATTGTTCTGTTAGCTCCTCAAATGTGAGATTTTGAAAATGTGTCAGCACTCGAAACTTCTCTCCCACGATTTTCAACGCGGAAATTCTTTCCTGAATGGCTAATGTTGCAGAATCTACCACTGCATTGAGAAATGACACTTCCAGCTTCTTCAAAGCATCAATCAAGGACTCATAAAATGCTTCATAGAGAAGTGCCGCTTTGTGGACCTCAACCGTTTTTGTTTTAACACTGCCTCTACATTTAATTGTTCACATACATCTGAGGCTGCCATTTGTGCAGCCACAAAACCTGTTACCTTGTAATTGCGGAGACTTCTCTCTGTTTTCTTTAAAAGATTTACTGCAACATCAATGTTCATACTAGGATATTGCATCTGCTTGCTCACATGCTGAATTTGGCACAACAGGTCATACCACACCACTGAACAAATGGCGAAGCGGTACGAGTCAACCTCCTCAGCTAAAGATTGAACCTCTACTTTTACTACTGATTCATTGGTGTTGTCCCTCACCTCGATCAGTGCATCTCTCACTGCAGCTGCCTCATATCTCAGGGGTTCCACACTCTTGATCTTGCTTTCCCATCTTGTATCAGACCACATCTTCAATGTGATGTCCACATAATTTTTCAAAATAGTCCATCCCTGTGTAGAGGCTGAAAACAAATTGTAAAGTTTCTGCAAGAAACCAAAGTTATTTGTGGCATCAATAGATCTCTTGGCAGCATCGGCCAACACCAAATTCAAAGAGTGAGTTCCACATGGAACAAACAGAGCTCTGGGATTAATTTCTAAGAGCTTCAATTGAACACTTTTGTTTTTCCTCCTTATGTTAGCCCCATTGTCGTATGATTGTCCTCTACAGTCCATGAAAGGAATTTTTAGCTCATCCAGTCACTTCAGAATCAAGAATGCTATATGTTGACCTGTGGACTTCTCTACCTCCAAGAAACCCATAAAATGTTCCTTTATATGGGGTTTCTTCTCCAGTGACACAACCCGAATCACAACTGACAACTATTCAGTGTGGCTGATACCTGGAGTGCAATCAAAATTATTGAAAAATCTTTGATTGCTTCATCTTGATGTCGCTCCCCATTTCTATAATAATCTTGCTGCTCAAAAAATCAATGAGTTAGTTTTTTATGTGGTGGCCGAAGTAGCTGGTGTTACAGGATATACCCTTTTGGACATGGCTAATGTGCTCTTGCATTATAGGATCAAATTTTGCCATTAGTTCAACTTCTTTCAGAAAATTGTCCTATGATGGCGAGAATAACTTTTCTGTATGCCCCCTTAGTGCCAAATTCCTAACCGCCAAAGAATGCACAATAGCAGTTAGGCGTGTCAGTAGCGCTCTCCATCCTAACTTCTCAGCCTTCAGAAGTTCCCTCTCCCGCTTGTCAATGTTCTCTCCCTTTCTCATCCTCACTGATAATTCTTTCCACATTTTCTTAACTGTTTTCATGTACTGTGAGCAATAAGCTTGCATGCTTCCAGTCCGTTAGTCCCAAACTTGTTAAATTTATTTTCTTCTTGGAAAATAATATACAACAGAAACAAAAAAGGCTGTTGTTTTTCACGAAATAGACCAACCAACTTCTGGTAAATATTTTCTCCACTAACCAATGACTTTCTGAAGTAATGATAGTGACAACTTCTTCCGGCAGTGTTGTTCCTAGGGAATACAAAATCAGATGGCACTTGACTTGGTCCTCTGAAAACCCTGCTAACCGATGACCAGTTAGCAGGGTCGGTGGACAGAGACTCATCCTCAGGAGGAAATTCTGCTCCAGGAATTTCTAATTGAAAAACAAGAGAAATAGTATATACAAATAAGTTAGATAATCATATGTGTAACTCATGGGGGGATGGGGCACAAGTTTTTCCTATTTCCCAGCGATTTGCTTGTCCTAGGATACCTAGACCAGGATTGGCATTAAAAAAAACGCCTAAATACAAAAAAAAATGAAGAGGTTTTTGTTAATGTAGTGGGTTTCATTATTTTACAACACTGTTATAGGCCTCAATGATACAATAAAATGCTGTAAAATGATTTGCAGAGATACACACACATAGATGCACACATTCACAGACATATGTGCAAACAAATTCACCCGAAGAATCTTGCTGGGAAGAAGTAGAAGCAAATGGATCTCCATCATCACCTGAATGCTCAATGACCATTTATGTAGAGGCCTGTTTTGTTGTAGAAGTAGACGGCTTGTCATCCTGGCTAGTGGCAGAGGGTGTTCCAAAACATTTCAAAAGTGGCCCTGCAGTAAAATTGAACATAAAAAATTCAGCAGTAAAAGTAAATGGTTTAGTACAATTAATTTAAAATGTCATTAAGCATAATATTTTATTGAACTTTTAGTCTGTAATCTAAAAGGTAATATTTTCTTCATTATATTTCAAGATATGGTATGGGCTTGTGCACCCAAGTGATGTTGGGGTCAGTGGAGCGTAAGCTTCCCTTGAGAATCCTGTGAAAACGTTCCACCTTAGAGTTACTCTGGGGATGGTAGCTAGTGGTACGGAGACGAAAGGAGCCGAGCACTGACATGAGTGCATCCCGTTGGGGGTATTCAAACTGGCTACCTCGATCAGTCATGATCGTTGATGGGACACCAAAACGAGTAACTCATGCTGAGACGAAGGCTCGAGTAACAGTGTAAGCTTTGATGTCGGGGATAGGAACTGCCTCTGGCCAAGAGGTAAAACGATCGATCATGGTGAGAAGGTAAGTGTAACCACGCGAAAAGGGCGAAGGACCAATCAGATCGATGTGAACAGCAGCAAAAATGATGCCGATTGAAGCGAAAAGCAGCCAGAGGTGACTTTGTATGACGTTGAACCTTTGCGTGTTGACAAGGGAGACATGCGGGGTCCATTTGGCCACGTCGGCATTCATACCTGGCCACACATAACGTTGTGTGATGAGCTTGCGAGTTGCTCGAATGCCAGGATGAGAGAGACCGTGAGTCTGGTCAAAAATGTGTCGACGGTAAGCGAGGGGAATGAGAGGGCGAATCAGTCAGGAATTGAATAGTCAACCAGGATGCGCCTGGACGGACTGTCCGGTAAGTCAATCTCACGAACGATGAGTTGAGAAGAGTGACGCAGTGTTTGCGTGTCTTCATCTTGTTCCTGGGCAAGCGCTATTGTCGCGTGATCGATGGTCGCAGTTTGGGATAGTTGCGTGCCCGAAATCGATGAAATGCGAGAGAGCGCATCTGGTACGATGTTTGAAGAACCAGGAACGTAGCGAATATCGTTTGTCATCTGCAGGATGAAGTCAAGGTGACGAGTATCAACTGCAGAGTGCACAGAGGAGGTGCTACTAGTGGCGAGCGCACCATTCAATGGCTTGTGCTCGGTAAAGACAGTGAATTCACTCCCTTCCAAGTATTGTTGGAAGTGACGGAGGGCGAGGTATATGCTCAGTAATTCGCGGGAAAACGTAGTGTATCTCTGTTGGGAAGGAAGAGGAGGCTTAGAGAAGAAAGCGAGGAGTTGCCAAGAGTCACCAACATTCTGTTGTAGCGTCGCACCGACATGAGCAGCGGACGCGTCCGAAGCAATGCTTATGGGAGCTCCTGGGCAAGGATGGATCAGGGCAACAGCGGAAGCCATAGCCTCTTTGGTGCGAGAGAAAGCCTCGCCAGCTTTGGGGGACCAGGAAAGAGGAAGGTTCTTCTTGGATTTCGAAAGCAATTCGTAGAGAGGTTGCATAATGTGGGAGATGTTGGAAATGAACCCGTGGTAAAAGTTTACTATCCCACAGAATCTACGAAGTTGTTTTAGCGAAGAAGGTCGGGAAAAAAGCCCGGATAACTTCAACTTTGTCCTCGAGAGGATGAATTCCCCCAGGCGAAATGTGGTGTCCCAAAAAGGAGAGCTGTGTGACACCAAAGATACACTTAGAAGTGTTCAGTACGACACCATACTCATCTAAACGTGCAAAAATCTGGTGAAGGTGAGAAAAATGCTCCTCTAAAGACCATGATGCTATCAGGAGGTCGTCTATATAACAAAATACGAAGGGAAGACCTCTCAGAACCTGATCCATAAAGCGTTGGAAGGTTTGACCACTGTTACGAAGTCCGTAAGGCATTCGGTTCATGACGAAAGAGCCGGATGGAGTGGTGATAGCCGTCTTGGGGATATCATCTGGGTGAATCGGGATTTGGTTGAAAGCGCGAACCAAATCAAGCCGAGAAATAATGGAACAACCGAAGAGAGCGGAGTTAAAATCTTATAAGAAAGGCAGAGGATATCTATCCGGAACTGTACAGGCATTGAGTCGCCTCTAGTCACCTGCAGATCTGAATTCCCCCGGAGTAGACTCAGGTACTACATGAAGCGGTGAAGCCCATGGGGAGATGGATGGGGAAGCGATCCCGGGCTCCATCATGTATTTAAATTCTTGCTTCATTAGAGCAAGTCTATCCGGGACCAGTCGACGGGGAAGTGAGAATACTGGCCCTCCTGTCGTCTCTATCTTATGCACTACATTGTGCTTGATGTGCCTGCCCTTAGAAGGAGGCAGACTGATGTTTGGGAACTCCCGCAGAAGTTGCTGGAAGCGGATAACAGTTGCAGGGAGACTAGCAGAGAGGAGAGAGCTGGTGAAAGGAAAGAATGGACCCTCAACAGTTTGTGTCGTGGTTCTGTCCACGAGATTGCGGTGACGATAATCTACGAGTACCAAGAGGTCATGAGCGGAAAGAAAGTCAATGCCCAAAATTAGCATGTCAACGTCGGCAACGATGAAGGTCCATAGAAAAACACGACTCAACCCGAGAGAGAGAGCTCGAGGATACGCCTCCCATAAGTCCTTATGTCCGATGAATTGGAAGCGTCAAGGACCAGATCAGAAGGGGTGCAAGCTTTCTCGACTGAAGAGGATGGAATGACACTGTATTAAGCGCCAGTGTCAACCAGGAAGGAGAAACCAGAGCGTGGGTCATGAACGCTAAAGGGAGGATCGACCTGATGAAGGGATGAGGTTGCAAAGATGACAGACCCACGTATCACTTGCGTAGAGTTTTGTAGATTTGAAGGTGGTCAAATAAGGCTATGTTAATTTTCAGGTGAAAGATGAGCATTTTGCTGGTAGTTGCAAGGGGCAGAGCATTTTTCTGCTCTGGAGCCAAATTTGAAATGATACCAACAAAAGCCTGAAGGCTGAAAGATAGCAGTTTGAGCAGCACGACCAGAATGAGGGTTAAAGTTGGGTGCATGAATTGATGCATGGTAAAAGTTGCATGGCTGTACACAACGTACAGCGTTGCTCCCATATTTAGAATGGTACCAGCAGCTACCCTGAGAGTTGTCAGGATAGGGGGAATTAGGACTATGTTGAAAATGAACATGCTGCGCCTCGCCTCTTGTGCTGAGATTCCCTCGTTGGTTGTGCCTTGAACGGGAGGACAAACGGCGTCTGGCTCCACCGTCCTACCCGGCACTGTTCTCTTGCCGAAACCCATTATGTAATTTCAGGGCCCAAATATCATCCTCGATCCTCCCCAAGACAAACAAGATCCTGAACTTGGGGAGGTTCCGTCCGGTTGCCAGGAGACCCGCTCGATGCCTGAACCTGCGAAATATATGCATTTAATTTTTGATCGGAATTAAGATTAGAACTATTTACATTTCCTCAAGGGACGTAGGAATTGGTATAGGTTTGGTCGGCAGTTTTTGCAATTTCATTCACGTTCGAGGGTGACGTCATTAGGATAAGTGGCTTAACCTGTTCGGGGACCCCACGCATGAAAATCTCAGTTAATAATGGATCGAGCTGTTCAAGGTTTGCACCTTTAGCGTGAGCTAAGCTCTTGAGATGTTCGAGAAAGCGCTAGGGCCGCCTAGCAATATATTTATTTGCGAAATAATTTTTTATGTATATATATATATATATATATATATATATATATATATATATATATATATACACACACCTAAAAAATATTTCGCAAATAAATATATTGATATATATAAATATATATATATATATATATATATATATATATATATATATATATATATATATATATATATATATATATATATATATATATATATATATATATATATATATATATATAAGTTGAGGTAATCTAATATTGGGGAGAGCGTAAGTTATAGGTCCTTATCACAAAATTAAGAATTTACAGTACGACAATATGGTTTATGTAAACGGGCAACGTCTGATCAATGAATAGAAAACTTACTTAATAAGGGAGACTTAAAAATGGCGATGAATGATTGTGAACAATTATTAAATAGGACAGTGGGCTATTGATTAATTAGAACTATGTGACATGTAAATAATTTAGGGATGGATTAATTCTAGAGTAACGAAAGTTATACGATAATTAGGCTTTGGGGTGTAGGAAGTTATATGGTAATGATTTGGGATGAAGGATAAATCTGTGCTAATGATTTGGATTGAAGGGAAAATCTATATTAATGGTTAACGTGATTAATGGGTCTAGAAATGAAAAGACGCCATAATTAATTTGAGTTTGATACAAAGGAGGAAAACAAACTAAGAATTGGACGTAAATTTTGACAACCTGTTAATAGCGGAGCACCATTGAAATAGAACATTTGCTGAACTTACGTTCCATCGAGAAAAGGAAATGTTGCCATTTTATACATTCCCTGATATAGCTATAACTATAACTATAACTATAACTATATATATATATATATATATATATATATATATATATATATATATATATATATATATATATATATATATATATATATATATATATATATATATATATATATATATTGTTTGGGGGGAAATTTATTACATTTTGTAGGGATTAAACCACTACACATATGTTAAAGTATTAAGTATAAGACTTTATTCCCAATAGTATACTAATCTGGAAGCATTGGCGAACAAATAGGCCTACTAAGAAATTTTGCATTGTGCAGGTCTTTTAGGGGAAGGTTGGTGGCAGGGATGGCATTGATTAAATCACTTGATCTTTTTATAAAATAAATCAATGATTGTATTCCGATTTTCTTTATTCTTTCAAAAATAAATTCCAATTGTTAAAAAATTCAGCTCTCTACTATAAGATTTTTAAACTATTCTAATGAAAAACTGAATTCCAAACTGAGCAGATTTTCTATTTTCGTCGTTCGGTGGTAACAAATTATTTTTGTGAAACATCACAGATGGGTTTTTATTTTAATAAAAAATATATATATTTATTTTATTCTATTTCAATTTATATCTTTATTCTTATTTTTATAGTTTTGATGGGCGCTTATGCCGCCCTTTAACAAGTGCCGCCCTGGGCGACTGCCCATATTGCCCATAGGTAGAACCGCCAATGGTTGAAAGATTTCAAATATGCGAAAAAGACGACGCGAGAGAGTTGCCTTTTTTTCTTTTTTTACTTGTATTTGATGTGATGTTGTGCAGCTCCTCCAGGTTTCAGTTGTACAAAGGGCATTACCCCAGTTCCACCCTCCCCTCTTCTATATATAAATATACAGTTATATTAAAGTATTAATGAATAAAGTTGATTATTGTACTTTTCCTTTCCGGCATAATATATTCTGTCTTGTTCCTCAATTACCCATTTTTCACTTTCTAAACCATTTGTTCAATATTCCATTTTTAATCCCGCCAAAATTGGCAGAAGAATGAATATTTGTCAACCCCATTTTCTTAAACTTATTTAATTTTAGAAACATTCAAAAATTTGTCACTTTCAAATGAGCTGAATGAAAGACCTTATGAGATAAACATTTGCTAGAACTGAAAAAGCTCATATCTTTTATTGATAGCCAAAAGGCCATGGCCTTTTACTTTTTCCTGAACTATTCAACATTTAAGGATGGATGCCAAAACCATTTTATTTTATAATGTTTAACACCATCTTTCTCCCTCTTTGGGTCTATACAGGCCTGGAAAATAAAGTGGGAGATTGAAAAGAGGTGGAAAAAGACGACCAGAGAAAGTCAGGAGCCCCAGGTTCTCTTGGGGCACTTGGGTCAGGAGAACCTGCCGCCCCTCTGGGTTTCAGTCGTAGCTGGAGCATCGTAACACCACCCATCACCCGATGGGTGAATAGTGTAACAAGTGATGGTTTCTTTCAATGTGAAGGCCTTTTCACCTGATGAAAAATGAAAGGTGAAAATGTTTTTAGATTTGGTTTTGTTAATAATAATATAACAGGTATTTATAATGCGCTCTTCAGGGTTGTTAGCCCTCCCAGAGCGCAGTTATTTAGCGAAGGTAGAGAAATTTTACAAGGGAGAGAAGGCAATTCTGAAGAGATCAGTCTTCAGGAGAAGTTTAAAAGTAGCGAGGGAGGGAGAGGATCGGACTTCGGAAGGAAGAGCATTCCAGAGATTAGGAACAAAAACTGAGAAGAACGGTCACCCATCGAGCAGAGGACAGAACGAGGAGTGTTCAGGAAGGGATTGAGGTTAGACTGGAGCGCCCGAGGAGTTTGACGATGGGAGAGGGAAGACGGAAGATAAGCTGGAGCCTCGATGTTTAGGGCCTTGTAGGTGATGAGAAGAATTTTATAGTGGGTAAGGAAGCGAATAGGTAACCAGTGTAGCTCCTTTACAGATGAATCAAAGGAGAGAACCGGGGGCGGCGAAGGAGTAGCCTGGCAGCATAGTTTTGGACTAGTTGTAGGGGGTGAAGTGACGAAGAAGGAGATTCACTAGAAGAGAATTGCAGTAGTCTAAGCGTGAGGTGACGAAGGCATGAATAGCAGTCTCGAAGTTTCGTTGATCAAAATGGGATCGAACACGAGAGAAGTTGCGGAGGAAACCGAGGGAAGACTTCCAGATACGATGGATGTGTGGTTTAAACGAGAGTTGCTCGTCCAAAATAACATCAAGATTACTGACGGTATCAGAGAAGGCGACATTGGTTTCCCCAAGGTTAAGGGAGGGAAAGAGAGCTTTAGATTTCATCACCATCGAAGCGGTACCAACAAGGAGAACTTCAATTTTATCGTGGTTAAGTTTGAGAAAGTTGGCAGACAGCCATTCGTTTATGGAGGTGTAGGCTAAGAGGAGCTTGGGAACTGATTGAGAGAAGGACACAGAGAAGGAAAGGTATATCTAAGTGTCATCAGCATAGAGGTGGAAGGACAGGCCCAAATTGCGAAGAAGGGAGCCAACAGGAAGTAAGTAGATGCGAAAGAAGAGGGTACCAAGGACTGAGTCCTGAGGCACCCCAAAATGAATGGGCGCGGGCTCGGAGGAGAGGTTATAGAGCGCGACCGACTGAGTGTGGGAGGAGAGGTATGAGGGAAACCAATCAAGTGCAGTACCCGAGAGACCAAGGAAAATGGGAAAACTATCAAGGAGGACAATATGGCCGATGGTGTCGAAAGCAAAGGAGAGGTCTAGGAGGACTAGAATGCACGTACAACCCTTATCGGCAGGTCTACGTAAACCGTCTGAAACATTAATACGAGTGGTTTCAGCAGAGTGCTTCGTTTTGAACCCCGACTGGAACATTTCATCGATATTGCAGTTAGAAATATGGTCATTAAGGCGAGAGAAAAAAAAACACTCTCTCGAGGATCTTAGAGAGGAATGGCAGCTGTGAGACAGGGCGATGGCTAGATGTTTAAAGGACCTAATTTTATTTACCAAAATTAAAGGAATTTATTTTGTAAAGATTTATAAAGGGAGAAACCCTCGAAAGTTATTTTATAAATAAACAAATAAATTCATCTCAAGTTTAAAGAAAAAAACTATACTCTCATTATTACTTTATTTATTTATGCTTTTTTATTATATATTAACTTTATTTTTGTTGCTTTTTTCATTTGACTTCCTTTTTCTTTGAGGTGGCCCTTCAAACGTTTCCTTCTGATTTCCTTGGCTCCGTATTCTTTGTTGAGTTGGTCCTTTAAAAGTTTTTCTTCCGATTTCTTTTAGTTCGTTGAGTTTGTCCTTTAAGAGTTTTCGTTTTCTTCCTTGAGCGAAGTTATTTGGACTCTTGAGATTCGAACGAGATACATCTTGATTCTGTTTCCGATATGTATGCCATACGACTGGCTAAGTCGATTCTTTTGAATCCTCAGTTTTTCGGCCATTTATATTATCGAGTTGGAAGGAATTTCTCTCATAGGATCAAAAGTAAAGTACCTCAAATATTGAATATTTCAAGTAAAAGTAAAATGACACGGCCTTTTGGCTATTTATAAAAGAAGTGAGCTTTTTCAATCTTAATAATAAATGTATATTTCCTAAGGGATTTCATCTCATTTGAAAATGAATAAATTTTGAAAGATTTTAAAAAGTAAATTGGTTTAAGGGAAAATGGTTGAAAAAATATTTAGTTTTTCACGAACTTTGGCTGGTCTAAATATGAAATATTGAAGGAAAAGTGATTTAAAATTTCAAAAAGGAGTAATTGAGGCACATGACAAAGAATATTTAAGTAGGAAAGTGAAATTACAATAATCAATTTTATTTATTAGTATTTTAATCAACTTTATATTTATATATGCAAGAGGAAAGCTCTCAATATCGTTTCCAAGTATGTTTAGACCCAATGACGGGGAACGGAGGATGTTAATCTTTACTTTTCCCGTTGTTGAGGTTTATAAGTTATTTACTTATTAGGCTGCTTCGAGTGTAGGATAGTTTTGTGTCTTTGACTAATGCCATTTCGAACATGTCGAAGTCATGTTCTGAATAGTATTTATATTTGTAGATGGCGCGATCTATCCCGTCCATCATCCGTTAGTTCCGGAGGGTTATGCTATTCCGCTGTTTCTGTTGTTTCTTCTATTTGTGGTATTTCCTCGTTCTCGGGTGTTTGCTGATCTTCTGTATTTACTTCCTCGTTCTGTTTGTTTGTTCGTGTGGTTACTGAGAGACTCCTCCTTAGTAGGTCGCTTGATGGACGGATCTCCGGAAACCATAATTCCCTGGCCAGGGGCCGTTTTCCCTTAAGAGTGTGTTGAACTCTTAAGCGAAGCTGTGCCACATAAGGAAGAGCCTTGACTTCTATGTTAATCCCACTGTAATTAAATCCACGACCACTCAGCTAATCCCCTTTTGGTCGGTGCCCTTCTTTGGTACAGTAACCTCGAAATGACCCCCGAAATCCGCTCCATAATTGTCTGTTTGTCTGTCTGTTTCTCTCTGTCAGCCCCTCTCTCTCTTTCTGTGTCTGTTTGTATGTCTCTCTCTTTCTTTGTTTGTCGTTAAGAATAAATTGTAATCCTTCTTCTTCTTCTTCTTCCTCTTCTTTTTCTTCTCTCTTTCCCCGTAATTCCTCCGGATTTGAAGACATCAACGGCCCTTCCTCGACCGAGCGCCGCTGCCTCAATTATCTCCCATTATTTAAGATCCATTTTTCATCCCTCTCCAAATTTCTTTTTTTCCTATTCCCGCGGGGGGTTACCCCACATTAACTATTATACCCAGCACTTGGAGCAGTGCCACGCCCTTCCAGCTCCATTCCTCCCTGTGTTCTCAAAAAATGTTGAAACTACCTTTGCTTTACCCCCTCTAGACGTCTTCCCTCTTTTTTCCTCAGCTTCTGTCCGCCTAATTTCCTTGGCCGGGAACTAAATTTGTAGGCTAGTCGCATTCCAACCTTGATCAGGGCCGGGAGCGGATGGATAAACCCCCACTCTCCTGTCCCCGGTTGAGAGGGTGTTTTTTAACTCACCTCCACCATTCCCCCCCATTTCTCTGAGTGCTGAGGTCCCTTCTCTAAACCACAAACTGATCTCAACCATACCTTGGGCCCCCTTGCTGCGGCTGACACTTGGATGTGTGTGTGGGGGGAAGGGGGGCTGTGTGCCCTTCCAGCCCCAACGCGGGGAGTTTTCCCTCCCGGCCCGAATACCACCGGGATGTGAATCTTCGGCAATATATCTTCCGCACATTTTCCCTTCCTACAACTTCACCGCTTTCTCTACTGATCTTCCGCGGGAGATGCTAGGTTCCTGTAGTGGTAGGAGTGTGGTTCAAGGAAGTCTCGCTACAGAGGTTCTGTAGTCTCAGAGAGGTGTCTCGTGTTGACTTGATCCAAGGCTCCTTCCCACCACAAGAACGCCATGCGGAAGAAATCCGTCTCTCGGCTTCAGTAGTTCGCTACCATAACACTCTAAAGATGGTCGTGTTACTTCTTGGTCCTGCCTCTTTTACTGGCTAATTTCAGTCGAGGGTTTGTGGTAGTCTGCCGGCTAGGATTTTGGCCGGTATCTGTATGTGCCTCTCGAGAGGGAAAGATTTTCTGTAGGCTTTAACTGTTTCTGGGTCGCTGATTTTGTTGTTTTTGCAAGTACAAATGTAGCGTTTTGAGACTATAAAAAGGGTCCTTTTTATAATCAAAATGGCAAGTATGTAATCGACTTAATGCAAGAGAATGGCAAGTCTGTAATCAACCTTATCGAAGAGAATAGCAACTAAGTAATTACTACATGCAAGAGAATGGCAAGTAGGTAATCAACCAAATCTCCATAAGCTTTTATGTCACCGATCTTTTTGTCCAGGCGCTCTAAATTTTCATTTGTCCAAAATCCTTAACACACTCGTTCAGCTTCCTGTACATACATTCATTGAGATGAGGTTATTTGGTCTTGTAATCATATATATATATATATATATATATATATATATACAGTCAACCCTTGGCTATTCGCGGTTCGTCATCCGCGCCTTCAACTATCCGCGCAAAATTTTTGGGGGGGCCTTAAAATTCAAGAAGGCACAAAATAGCCTCAATCTTGCTATGAGCCCTTACTGGGACATGCTAAAGAACATGAAAAAGCAACGATCTCAATTGCCCATTACACTGTTCTTCACCCCAAGTAAAAAGCGTGAACCCCTAACCACACCCGAAACTACGCCCTCCACCTCTGGAGAAACTTTTCCTCCTTCTCCTTCTCCTCCGGGGTTTACTGATCAGGAGTCTAAGGATAATTAGAATCTCCTCAGCTTCCCTGTGCAGTTATATCATCATCATTGAACTGCACAGGCAACATCATCTACAATCATCAATCATCATTCTTCAATCAAAACAAAACTATCTCCGGGTGAGTAAACATTATACAATAAAATAATTTAATGTGTTCTGATACTTTATTTCGTACTGTATGTGTTCATGAACATGACAAAACATAACTTCTTGAATTAATATGGGGAGCGTATTATGATGTTTGGGAAGGGTTGAGGGTGTTTTAGGGGTAGCGTCAACTATCCGCGGGTTTTCAATATTCGCGGGGGTTCGTGGTTCCTATCCCCCGTGAATATCGGGGGTCAACTGTATATATATATATATATATATATATATATATATATATATATATATATATATATATATATATATATATATATATATATATAAACCGCAAGAAACAAAAAAACAGGGAAAATTTTCTACAGAAATAATATTTCCTAATGCGCAAAAATTCCGTAGAGGAGTGGGATTCGAACCGTGCACAGTGAGGCAGCGAGCATCCGCTTTGATCTCAAGGCAAGTGGCCTAAGAGATGATTTAATTGAGATCAAAGCGGATGCTCGCCTCAGTGTGCAAGGTTCAAATCCTATTCCTCTACGGAATTTTTTGCGAATTAGGAAATATTGTTTCCGAAGAAAAAAAATTCCCCTTTTCTGTTTCTTGCGGTTTGTTGGATTCATTTTCATCATTCTTTCGCGCTAATGATATATATATATATATATATATATATATATATATATATATATATATATATATATATATATATAACACGAATGGCGTAAACCCGAAGTTATAAATTCTATGAAAAAGACTAAAGTAGTTCGCTTTTCTAGCCATCCATGGTTCCAGCGTGTCCCGGACTTGTTCCTAAATCGGTTCCGCTTTTAAGTGGCAGATTCGCACCGTTTCGGACAGGTGCCTTTCCAGAGAGGCCCAGATCTGCAGCCTTAGTGTCTCTTATACATAGGCTAGGGACCTTCCTTGTGGCGTGAGGTTCGGCCCTTGGGTTCTGATTGGTCTACTGCTTGGTTTGTTTGGAGCTTGAATACCACTACCTGGACAATGACGCTTGCTTTGCGCCGTGTACACTACATTATGAGCTTGGATTCCAAGGAATCTCATTACATCCACGTGCAATCTCGACTGTCCCTATGGCGCCGAGAGACCCCAATCATACCCTAAATACCCTAAACCCAAAGAGTTTAGGGAAAGGAAACTCTTTCGAGAGCTCGGTGTATCCCTCGTGCCGATGGCGCCTCTATGCAGTTCTTCCCAGGCCACCACCCTGGAGGGTGCCACCTCTAACTATTTATCACCGCGCCTCTTCTTCCAAAGCTTCTACAGCACTGTGATTGTTGCCCTCAACCTTTTTGGACCGCACTTTGTGACGTTTGAACCGTGCATCATTTTATTTTCCAAAACTTCTCGCTGTTTGATATCCATATTTAGCTTCAAGCAAATAAATAGACCACTACATTATATTTATCTAAATTATAATTACATTTTTTGCGAACAGTTTCCCTTTTTGTGACATATTATTAATGACACCTCTGTTAAATGTGCTTCAACAAATTATTAATTTTATAAAATATATATAAATAAAATTATATAGGTTTATTCATTACCATTTGATATTTATGCATCGTTTTTGTCGCATTGCGTCTTATGAAGAGCGTCTGAACACATACCATCCCTTCTACATTCAACAAATTATCTACTGAGTGAAAAAGGAAATTATAGTTATTTTTAATGGTGGATAATTTGGTAAAAGAAATATTTAAGTTTCGACTCAATTAAAAACGGGGGTTACAGCCTTCCATCCCCACAAAGCTTTTATGGACCCCACACAGCGAAGGTTCTTTGGGGTTTTAAATGTTTCATGGCTGTAAAAATGTGCAACTTACTAAAGGTTGGAGACTGTAAAAAGCCTAAGTAATTAACAATGGTGATTTACTTGCTGTTCCGATCATTCGTCCTTCACAACCGCACTGAAACACATTCACAGCGGCATTGAAACGTGTTCTGTACAGGTGATGAACAAGTTCGCAACTCGACTCAAATACGTTCTTGTGAACCGGAGGCTATTCCACTAGATTTTTATTCATAAAGTGATGTTGTTATAAGTGATATTTTTTATTAAACAAATAGTGAATAATTCTGATGATGTTACTTTCTGAAAGTACAAAAACTACATATTATATCCCATTATAAAAAATAACCCGGTATCCAAGATAAAGACTGTTGAACCGAGATCTTGGCGGAAAACGCAGCAGCAGCAGCCCTGATTCCCGCGCATCAGTATTACCCGAGCCCCGGTAAAAGAGACCGCCTTTGAACCTACCTTGTGGCATCACGCATGCTCAAACTATATGATGCGCTATTTTTAGGCGGTTCCTTCTTCTAAATAGTTTTCATGGAGGGTGATGTGCTTTTGGAACACTCTCTAGACTTGTGCTATTATTAAAAGCGAAAGAAAGTGATCGTGGTTTCCGGAATTACTGACATCACTGAAATGAAGTATCGGTTTGTAGCTTTATTTCGTTTTCGATATTGCATTTGGTCTTTCCCTCTTTATTGAATTAATGCGCTATGACTATATTGTATGCTCCTGTAAAGATGCTCCGCGTGACAGACTGTAATTTCTATTTAAAGGGTTCAACTCATGATCACAGTCGTGACGTGACTACTACACTTTTGTGATTGGCCGAAATATTTATTTATTAACTACACTGT
Organism: Ceratothoa steindachneri; assembly: GCA_963969495.1. NCBI lineage: Eukaryota > Metazoa > Arthropoda > Malacostraca > Isopoda > Cymothoidae > Ceratothoa > Ceratothoa steindachneri. The sequence continues at coordinate 38,948,287 of OZ018332.1, read as the reverse complement.
ACAACAAATTTCAGTGTCAAGAAAAAAACATGAAACTCGTGTGAATTTATTATGAAGTTGAGTTTGCTAAATTCGAATTTGATAAAAAATAAATCCCATCAGGTAACATTTTCGTGTAAATTGCCGATTTATTAATTATGCAATTGATACCGATTTCCACGATATCATAAATGTATTTCACTCCCAATTCAGATTAAATGTGTCCATTGTAATTAATTCATGAATATATAATGAATCAACATTTTGGTTAGCATTATAAAATGTCAGACGTCTCAGCTGTGTCACGGTTCAGGTTCCAGCTGAAGTCAGTCAGCACGCGTATCTTGGCTCCATTTTCCCTTATACCTGTTTTACATTGACTCTATATTTTGACAGAACTTCTCTCCATGTTCATCAATCTCATCTCCTGCATTCTCTGGGATGAACGACAGATGAGAATGAAGAAAGTGTATCTTCAGTGACTTATTGCATCAAGAGATCTTGGGAGAACTTGATTAGGCTCTCCATTATAGGCTCTCGCTGGGTTCTTTGGTGCTTTCCCCGGAGTCCTTTGAATATATTTTTGAATGCATGCCAAGCCGATAGCTCAATTTCATCCATTGTCGCCTCAAAGTCCTCATCAGCTATAAGTTGACGAAGCTGAGAGCTCACGAATATTCCTTCTTTAATCTTGGCATCACTTATTATCGCTTTGAGGTCCCGGAAACATGGCTTGTTATGTTGCAGCGCCTTTGTAAATTACTTCATTAAGCCTTATTTAATATGCAGTGGTGGTAAAATGATTTTCTCCTTCTTAACTAAAGGCTCATGAATTAGATTATGGCATCGAGGCGACATAATTTTCCGAAGGTATCATTCCGTCTGTACATGATGTTCTGACCTGGCCCTACTCTCCCACTTGCAAAAGGAGCACATAAACTTAGTGTATTCATTTTGTAGCTCATTAAGTAGGGCTACAACTTTCAATCCGCACAAATTAGCCCCTTATGCTCCTTGTAACTTATGCGACCTAGAATAAAAGCAGGGTTCTCATTTGTCTCTCTTAAAATTACTGAGTGAGCAACTGAAATTGAAGACATGGTGTTCCCAATGTGTAACAGAACAACCGTTATGCTGTAAAAGGATGCATCTATGAATAACTTCGACTCATTTGTTTCATAGGTCAGCTCAAGGGCATTGAAAAGGCCTCTGATATCATTACAATAAGTCAAGTTGTTTTCAAAAATGAAGAATTATTGTAGATCTGCAGAACGCTTCCTAAATACTGTAATTCGAGCATGTTCATCCAACAGGCTCTATTGTTACAGACGTGAGGCTAGGAGCTCACTCTGTTAATTACTAAGTGTTAGATCACGAACTAGATCATTGAGTTCTGGTTGGGTGAATGGTGTGGTTTTGTGTCAGTTTCGAGTTATGCTACGTATATGTATCTTGAGATTCTGAATCATCTGCTTTATTTGTGTCAGCGCTTGGTAGTTCAGGGAGGGATGGAGGGGGGGGGGGGCTATGGTACAGGAATAGAACTTGAATATGTCGAACTGGGCAAATAACAGCCTGAAGATGCATGATAGATTTCTTGCCATTTGTGTTGCAACCTGCAGTGAAATAAAATAAAATCAGACTACATAAAAATATATATTACTGACTGTGATCATTTGCAGAAATAGTGGAAGTACAACATAGTATGTATTTTGATCTTTTTAATTGATACATCTCTTGAAAATATATTAAAGACCAGGAGGAAAATAGATTAAATACTCACCTTTAATATCTGTTAAGCAGAAGTAGCAATCCGTTAATGGTCCTTTGGCTTCCTTCAGATCATTGGTACGCCAAACCTGAAGCCAGGTCCTTTGTCTTTCACCCAGGCAGAAAGGGAACTTGTACACCTGACAAAACATATGTGAGGTGCCCAGCATTTGTCCTGGTCACTCACTTTACATCCAAGGTACAGTTCATAAAGTTTGTTCATATGTTTATTTTAACTGTCTCTTGTATTGGGTTAATGAAACTGATCCACATATAAAACATAAACTGTCTGAGGAATTTTTGCATTCTCTAGGTCAGGGATTCTTAACCTGGGGTCCATGGATGGGTTTCAAGGGGTTCATGAGGGTCAGATTAAAAAAAATAAATGGATGGGTTTCAAGTTGAAACATGGGTACGTAATCCTTATCTAGCCAACATAGACTGTATCAGTGATAAAGACCTTGCCAAAGATGACCTCATTGATCTGAGGACAAAGGAAATCTTACGAAGTGAATTCAACTTGAAGAGTCTTGGAGAATTCTGGTGTGCGTTGACACAAGCCTACCCTCGTCTGGTAGAGCGAGCTATGAGTGCTCTGATTCCCTTTGCTACTACGTACCTTTGTGAATCAGGGTTTTCAGCAATTGTTTCTATCAAAACGAAAAGTCGAAACAAATTGGACGTCAGAGATGACATGTTTGTCACCTTATCAAAGACCACTCCACAGTTTCAGCTTCTTATTCAAGACAAACAAGAACAACCGTCTCACTAAAATAAACTAGCTAACAAGAGAGAAAGTAGTATTTGTGGTATAATTGAGCAGGATAAAAATAATTTTGTTTAATTTGCCCAAGATGACTGTATTTCTTTTATTTGAATGAGTAGAATTTTACTTTTTTAAATTGAAAAAGACAGTTATTTGTTAAGGTTGTTTACTTTATCTATACTTTTGTATGCTATAGGCCTACATGTATGAGGCAATCATAATTATATTATGTCAATAAAATAAAGTACATATATTAATTGCATGCAAAGTTGTTTTTATGACTTTTATGTGAAAATTTCCTTGGAGGGGGTCCATAGCTTTCACCTTCTTAAAGGGGTCCATTAAGCCCAGTCTCCTGTAGAGAAAAAACACTAGTATGTAAAAACATAATATAAATCGTAAGAGCCAAAAGAAAAATTAAATAAAAAAATAAAAATAGGAAGTATTTATAGTAAGTTAGAAAATTATCGAAGCGTTACGTAAATTATTAAGGATTTGGACAAAAATAGTTGAAAAAATATTGAGTATACTTTAGAAAATTTCTTAAATTAGGCTGAGTCATACTTTAGGAACACCTCATTAAAATGTAGAGAAATCCTTTATAACTTTTAGAGTTGTCAGTTTCGGCCCACTCCTGTTTGCTTTTAATGCTTACTGAACTATCAGTGTATTTAATGTAAGTAAGATGGTTATTTTCGAGAAACTAGAGGGCCACAGGTAGAGACTGATGTTATATTCGTGATTTAAGCAAAAAATAACCCCTGAAAAAGTTATTTCTCCTTTCCCGACAAAATTGGGAATCCAACACCAAAAGAACAAGTAAATTTGGCAAGCAAAAACGGCAATAATACAGCCATTGCGGAGCAACGAACACAAAGAACGAAAAAATAAACGAAAGAGAATGATAGAGAAACATAATGCGGTTAACTATAAGTTCTACTATTTATAGTCTTGATCCCGACATGAATTAGATTTGTAACAATATATTTTCCCAAAAGCAAAGATTCTCAGGAAAGAGAAAATTATAAACAGGAATTTCAGTACAAATAGAATCTACAAATATTATGTGCCCAACCCGTATTTTCGCTCCTAGTATGACGATTGCTGAGAAGCCTGGTTTTTAGTACTGGCCTGTTTTATTCCCTAATAATAATAATAATAATAATAATAATTTTTCCCTGTTATTTTTTTTATCTCTTAGGTCGATTTCGATCATTTTATCTCTAAGTCGATTTCGATAATTTTTTTTTTGCTAAAACCATGTTAAGGGGGTCCTTTAAAGGGAAAGGATATGAAAATGAATATATTCAGAGCCTTCTTTAAATTAAATGTTCCTTAGTTTAGGGGGCGGTAAATATGTAGATTATCGGCGCGAACGATGGGGCGTACTATTTCGTCCGTGTTCCAAAATGTTTCACGTTTTTGGAGTACATTTAAGTTGACGGCTCGTGTGGGGGTGTACACAATTGGGGGACTACACTACGATGATCCTGAGTTTCATTAAATTGGAGGGGTCTGGGGGGCAATCCTAATTGTTTATAGAATAATAATTCGAAAAGGACTCAAACGTGCATGAATATTCCGACACGAGTGAACGATAATATTTACACGCAATTTTTTTTTTCGGCCGGGCCGCTAATCTACATATTTACCTTCGTGAATTTCGCAATCGTTTCACATACTGAAGCATTTTGATACATTCATTAACTTATTGAAACTGTGTTTTGCGAATCAACCAACGCAACATCAAACTTACTATTGCAGGATTATACAAGAAAAACACAATACGGACAAAATTACACTTAAAGCTCGTTTGATTTCCAGAAATTAATGTAAAAAACAACATAAACTCCTGATAAAGGCCAAGTCATTCGACTGGTTGGTACTTCTGCTTTGCAAGAAAGATTTAAATTCCATAATGGAAATATTACTTCTAAAGTAATTCGGTTATCATCTCTCAGGGCAACTCAAGAGGTATGAACATTTACTCGGTTTTAAATTTGTCAAATACTTCCTGTCTTTTGACATAACACAATGTTAAGAACTAGTATCCTGAGGAAGTACTAGGTTAGGTTAGGTTAGTATACACAAAATGCGGGCTAGTCAGTGAGGTAACATTTTCTATGAACCCGCCCTATTTATTTGAATGGTGACTTTATATTTGTTGACCATCTTTGTGAGTAGTTTTTTCAGTTTTTTTTGTGCACATATTTGAAGGATCGCGATGCCTCCCCCCCCTCCCAACAAACTAACTATATAACAACGCTACATAAACTGACATGCAGTACACCAAACTTAAACCATCCTAGCTACGTCAATACTATTGAAGGATACAGTATTTGAGAATGAAAAATAAAAAAAAACACCGTAGTGCCTTCGATTCATAAACACAAATATTATTTTTTGGCGGCCTCAAAACGAAAGCCACAAAAGTAATTTTAGTACCATCGGAAAGAATGAAAAATGGCTTAAGACGATAGGCTTGGGAGTTGAATCCTGGTAGAAGAAGCCCCACCAAAAAAGAATTTGCTTATAATTAATTAAAAATATTAGGCCTCCAGCCAAATATAGTTTTTCCTCGTTTGCGAAAATCAGGATATATATATATATATATATATATATATATATATATATATATATATATATATATATATATATATATATATATATATATATATATAAAATATATGAAATCCAATCATTTTTCTTGCTTAGTCTACCTAATTTCCTTGTTCTAAGCCTTGAATTAGGGTTTCGTTGTGCACTTTTATTTATTAGGTTGAGGAATAAGTTCCTGCGTGTTTTTTTTTTAGTGTTGTGTTAATTCAAGTTTTGTTGACGTGATTTGTGCTCATATTAAGAAACAATAATAAATAATGAGAGCAAAATTTGAAAAGGTTAGGCTACGTCTCTTAACAGCGTAGACTATTAGGCTTTGCTTAGGCTACATCTTGAAGTTGAGTAATAAGACATTGCGGTTTGTTTAAAAGTTGTGTTAATTTAATTTTTGTTCTGTACCCTAAAAATGGAATGTCAAGTTGAAAGAAAGGCGCATTTTCGACACTTGTTTTTCATTTTCAATCGAGACGGGAACAATGCAAACGCAGCCAAAGCTCGTCGCGATATTTGTGCTGTGTACGGAGAAAATGCTTTATCAGAAAGGACAGTTCAATGGTGGTTTTCACGTTTCAAAAGCGGTCATTTCAATCTTAATGACGAAGAACGTTCTGGTCGACCCATTAAGTTGGATGAAGATCGATTGAACGAACTTCTTCATGAAAATCCTCGTCAATCGACTAGAGAATTGGCTGTACAATTGGCGTGTGATCAGAAAACTGTAGTGAATCACCTTCATTCGATGGGCAAAGTTCAAAAACTCGGTGCATGGGTTCCACACGTTTTGAGCGAAAGCAACAAACTTCAACGCTCCACGATTTCCGCAGGTTTGCTTGCTCGTTACTAGGCTACTCGTGGATATAAGGACAGATTTCTTCACCGCATCATCACTGGCGATGAAAAGTGGTGTGTTTATGTCATCATGAACCATCGAAAACAATGGCTTAGCCCCAATAAAAAAACACTTCCGCGATTAAAGCAAGGACATCATCCACGAAAGACGATGCTGTGTGTGTGGCGGGATTGTGAAGGCATCATTTCTTATGAGCTCCTTGCGAACAAGAGATTGTCAATGCAGAACTCTACATTCAACAAATGTTATCAAATGTATCGAAGCTATTCGTGAAAAGCGACCTCGTCGACGTTATGGTGTCCTTCTGCAACACGACAATGCTCGTCCTCACATTGCCAATATGACAATATTGCTAATATGACTTGGCTCCATCGGATTTCCATCTCTTCCGATTGCTCTCCAACAATTTGCGCGGCGTTTCGTTCAATACTGATGTGGAATTAAGAACCTGGTTAGACGAATTCTTAGAGTCAAAATCAAGAGATTTTTATCTCAGAGGCATCGAAAAACTAGTTGAACGTTGGGAAGAAGTCGTAAATAACAACGGAGAATACATTATTGATTAAATTGCATATTGTTATCAATTAAAAATTAAGTTTTTCTAAAATTGTTAATGGTAATGAATAAATTTGATAAAACCGCAAGAACTTATTCCTCAAACCAATACATACAAATAATAATTATTTCCCCTTCATTTTAGAAGAAATACAAATTTTATAGGGACAGACGTCGTGGCTAAGCCATGTGTGCTCATCCTCTCGCATTAGTATTAAATAACTTAGCAAGGTTATTTAATATTAAAAATAAATTAATAACATTTCTAGGTTATTTGATTTTCATGGGAAGATGAGTTAGTTAAGATCGGTGTAGAGTAGATAGGTTTAATTTTGAACGAATGACGTCATAATTTCTGGGTAGATATACGTCTATTTTAACGAAAAATAATTATTTTAACATAGCTCAAGCTATTTTCATGGGGCTTTTGGTTGCGGGGAGATAGATTTAATTAGTAGGAATAATCGAATTTGCCCTATTGCAGAAATAAAGCTCCTTGTTTTTTTTTCGGGGTATTTTTTTACCCTCAAACAATGGATTTTACTTTTTTAAATCAAATAACTTATTAGAACATTATTCTAACGCAGCCCAAGCTATTTTTATGAGGTTTCCGACTACATGCAACAATATTTTTTCAGAAAACATAACGAAACCTAACCTAACCTAACCTAAATAGACCTACAAACCTAACCTAACCTTGTGGTGATCGGATTATGTAATAGGCTGGCTACTGGCACCAAATTGCTGGAAACTCCACAAAATGGAATCGCGGTCGTCTCATTAAATCCTAACGCGCCGGGATACAAAAAGGGCGAACGCGAGAAAATGATCAAAGGTCAAGATACCTAAGTCAACAAGAGGAAACGAATAATTCGCGTCTTGGGATAGAATTATCAGAAGACGGGAGTCTACGAAGCAGCTGGGCAAATACAGACTTCGACTAAAGTAAATCGTAACAAAGATGTGACAAGCAATAGAGATAAAACATTTGTGGTTGTAACTAAATCAGACACATACAGCTGTTAGGTAGCTCCGCCTTATGGATGGAAGCTTAGGAGCTCGATGATGGAGGCTCTTCCTTCATTAAGAATTCCCATATTAGCGTGCGGAAACACCTTTAATTCGCCTAAGTCTTGTCACTCTAGAATTTAATACTTCTCGTTGAATAAGAAAATCTGCCTCGCAAAGTACCTTTTGACGTGAGGCTTATCTCTTTAATAGGCCCTTATTAAAATAAAAGTATATTTTTGCTACGTCCTTTCTCAAAGTCCTTCTCTATCTCGATTACTCGTAACCCTTCGGTAACCACAGCCAACAATAAATAATAAGAATACCCTTATAGAATCATCTTTGGAGTCAGATATTCCCCATTCATATAAACTGGTAACGAACCCGCCTTAAACTGGTGAAATTGGTAACTCACCGCTATAAACTGGTTACGGCGCATTAATTTGTTAATATATACTCCCATAACCTAACCATTGACGCTTCTAAACTCCCCAAATTATCCTAACCTAACCTAAGAGAACGAATATGCAACGTTTTTATGACGAAGATAACCGAACCTAATCTAACCTAACCTAACCGAACCGAACACCACCTAGCATAATCCAACATAACCTAATCTCCCCACGGTCTGTATTATTTATTTTTTCTTCTTTTTTTGCGTCTTTGTTCGGGGATGTCCCCCCAAAAAACACTTCCCAGAAACCCTACAACATTTCTGTTGTCCCAAAAGAAACTGTACACTTTCAAAAAATCACCTAAGTTTATTCCAGGACTTAATACAAGCAATGGAAAAGTATTTATACGCGGCCCCAAAAATTACCTGCAAAAAGCTCCTTTCTAGCTCCAGCAAGGGAGAAAATGCTTCTAAGTATTAGTTCGCACCTCCCAGAGTCAAAATTAAGAGCGAACCCCCCGGGTAATTCGGTTAATAGCAAGAAAATTGGGAAATATTACCTGGGGAAATGCTGAGTATCTTGTATTTTTAGAAGTTTAACCCCAACCCCCTCCAATTTCCCTTCTGCCCCCCCGTCCCCAAATTGTGCAGCTTCAAGCAACCCCTATATTAAGCGTGGACAAAACAAGAGGGAAATTCCTAACAATGAACTGCGGCGTTTAGTCAGAAGATGATAAATGGTTATCGCATTGATGATTTCCCATGGTTCAAATCACTTACAAGTGCCTTTGAATAGCTAAATAAGGCTTCTGCCACTAGATGGCACCATTCAGCGCCAAATATGATTTCAGATTTGAAATCTCCAGGGTGAATAACCTATGGCCCATGGTCATATTGGTCATTTCATGGCTCTAAATGGGTACAATTGAACTTTACTCATTTTGAAAAAAAAGCGATGCCAAGACCAGGCGCTTCGTTACAAGTAAATACAAGTCCTAAGAAATTAAGTTCCCGCGGCAAACTAAAGGGAAAATACCCATGACAAATTAATGCGCCCTCCTAGCAAGGGGAAACACTTTTAAAAATTAGGGCGCACATACCAGTCAGAAATAACAGCGATAACTCGGGGGGGAAACGGTTAAATGGCAAGAAAATTAGAAAATAATGGATGAAAATAGCTTTCAATTTAGTTTTCTGCTATTTTATCCTTTTCTAGCGGCTATTTTGAACTCAGGCGTGGTGGCGAGGGTCTATAAACTATGATCAAAAAGTGCCTTTAATCTGAGGAAAAAAGGAGGAACATAAACGATCAACAAAGTGAACCACCTCAAAGCAAACAAGTCTCACAAAGCATAGCGCAAAAAAAGCTATAGCCCATCTTTTGATGAGCCCGTTGCCACCTGGGCTAAGTTAAACCATGTATTTAAAACAAACTCCCCTTCAGTGTACGTTCAGCGTTCCCCTTCCACAGTCAGCTTTTTGCCGGGTTCCGCAAAGAATTCTTCAGTGATTAGAAACATGCCTTCATTTTACTGATATGCTTCCCACCGATCTTTCCCTCGCACCTACGACATTCGCGCATACCAGTGGGGGTCGAACCTAGTAAACATTCGTTTGAAAATTTTAAACGGTTCACACATTGAACCTTATAAATAGGAAGATAAACTTCCCGCTTTTTAGTACTTCTCTTTAGTAAATAGGAAGTTAAACTCCCCATTATGCAGTAGTATATCGTGGGTCGGCTATACGTGGCTCCGTACAAAATAGATCTTATTCTTGAAGTCCCCGTGGGGAAAAGGTAAAAATCGTTGACGTTGTCTTTAGGTTGACTTACCTTCGCCTTTTCCTCCTATGCCGGCTGTGAACTTTTCGGTGAGCTTAATTTTCTTGTAGATTTCTTCCAAGTCTACAAATTCGGAAAATGGATTTCAGCGGTGTTTTTGTGCAAACGGTTTGAGCGTTAGTAACCTTTTAAATCTATCATGGCGCTGATTGGACAATTATTACAGTGTTTATGTCTAAAAGCTGATTGGTCAATTTGTCAACGCTAAGGCTGTTATTCTAAAAAATACCGTAAGAATGACTATTAAATGTATATCAATCCTGATTGGTTGAATTCTTGTAGTGTTATGAGTAGATGAAATAACTATTTATATAGGATGTATTTTTGTATAAAAGAGGAAGGCTGAAGAATTGATTGTCTTCACAGACACGGAGATGGCGTCGAAGGCCAAAGAGAGAGGTCTGCTTCTTTTCAACGCTAAAATCAGTGGGGAGCAGGTCGAACGCGAGGAGTACATCCCCGTGCAGATCTGCTTTGACTGTTATCGCCTGGAGAGTCATACGAGTAAAGAATGCAAGGAGCAGGAGGCAACCTGTTCAAAGTGCAGCCAAAAAGGACACGGCTGGCGCGAATGCCAGGCCAAGGAGGAGAAGGGTCCAAACTGTGGCCAAAGGCATGGGGCGAGGGCGATGTCATGCCCCCCCAAAAGGAGATTATCCGGAAAAAGACGGAAGCAAAGAGGGCGGAAGGTATAAGGAGGGCAAACACCTACTATGCCCAAGCAGCAGCAAAAACCACCCCCTCAGCAAGCGCCTTGAACAGCCAGGCCCCAAGAACCTACGTCAAAGTAGACAAGGACGACAAGGACGCCACAAAAATTCTTACGTGTATCCTCTATGCGCACGTAAGAAATCTGACCAGCCCAGGCTGCTTCGCCAGGGAGGTCAACACTATGCTGAAGAACAATGGACTTGCATAAATGTGGTTCCCGGAGAACTCCTCTTCAGGGGATGTCCTCCAAGTTCAAATTGGAAATCAAAAAGAGGCGCCCGCGACACCCTTCCCACGGGAGACCGAGGAGAGGGAGGGTAACGCCAGAGAACTAAAAAAAGAAGCCCACCCCACAGAGGTCCCCTAACAAAGACCCACGCCTAGCTGCAATGAAGAAGAGGGAAGAGAGTGCGAAGAGAGCAGCTAGACGTCTCAAGCAGGCGGAAGGAAATCTCCTAAGCTCGGCCTCGTCATCCGAGGACGAACGGGAGATCTCTCAACCCACTAAGAACAGGAGCAGGAGTAGGAATTTGAAGAAAGTTAGGGAATTTGATGGAGAAGACCTCAACATCAAATTCTTCCGAACAGAAGACACTTCTTTTCCGAAAAGCCCCAAGGTGGGGGAAATCATTGAAGTAGTAAAGACAGGACTATTAAAATGGTCCTATGATTCCCCAGACCGTGAAGCGCTGGTAGTAGTGGCACTCATGGAGGCCAGAATAAAAATATATAGGGACTCCTGCCTCGCCGTAAGCGAAGCAGAGTTTAAAAGAATTCGGAACGGGAGAATTACACACACCGAAAACCACTAATCGAGACAAAACCAACACACAGATACACAACAGAACATAAATATGGAGGAGAACACCAACAACACACTAAAGATATTAACAATTAACGTCAACGGATGGGTAGGGAAACACATTCCTTACGGAAACATTTTTTGTAAAGTGGATCCCGACCTAATCCTCATCACAGAACACAGAACATGGCGTTAACACAAACGTCAACAACATAAAAATACCCAATTACACAATCATCAGCAAAAACCACACACAAGAACGGTTTGATGGCGCTGCCATCGCGATCCGGAACCTTACATATAAAACACTTCCAGGTCTTGATGAATCATTCGTGACAGTAGCAATACCTACCCTAGTTGAAGACCTGACCGTAGCGGCGGCCTATCAACCACCGCGACGCGATTACCTGTCGATCCCTAATTTTTACAACCTCTTCGGGCGTGGGAAATTGACATTGCTTGGCTGTGATCTTAATGCCAGATGCCGTGCATCAGGCTTAGGAAGCACCGATCAAAGGGAAAGAAACCTGGAGATGCTACTCGTAAGAGACAGACTCCAGAGGGCCGGGCCAGATTTCCCGACCTTCATAACACAACGTTCCGCAACAAAGCCGGACATTGTGTTGACATCTAAAAACTTCCCCTTCAACATTGTCAATGAACCCGAGCCAGTGGTTCCGAGCGACCACATCCCGATTCTCACTACCATCTGGCTAGCGCCAATACTCAAGCCCGTTATACTTAGGAAAAGTTACGCGAAAACTGACTGGGAGCTATATAGAGAGATACTCGGTACATACCAACCAACTGATCTGGGAGACGCTAATCTCGAAGAAATTGATGAGGAGATCAACAAGATCACCGATCTCCCATTCAAGCCGACGAGAGATGTGTTCCCAGAATCTCCTATAAAATGCTCCCACAACCTGAGTGGACGGACGAGATGAGAAAAATTGCCCGAGAACATAAAGCAATCTATGATGAGATCGGCAGGACAGGTACCAATAGGGAAAGGACGGCCAGAATGAGACATCTAAGCATGGAAATGAAAGACATCATATTAGAAAAACAAACAACGATATGGAATGACATCATTCGGAGGCTGGATAGGGACAGTGATCCCGTAAAATTCTGGAATAACATCCGAAGAATTAGGGGATTACCTCCCAGACCCAGAACCCAAATCAAGGAAGGAGACGACATCATACGCGGACCCAGAGTCTCTTGAAAGAAGATTTAGATCGCACTGGCAAACGATTTTCGCTATATCACCGGAGGAGAACGACGACTTCGACCAGGACTTCGAAGACCAACTGCTCGACGACATCGGCACAATGATACATATGTAGAACCCGCCCCCATCCGCAAGTATCACAGGAAAGAGTGATGGCTAACCACGGATGCCCAATAACTGTTTAAGAGACCTTGAACACCATAAGGTCCTACAAGCAGAGGGCTCCAGGCTGGTCTGGGATTACGAAAAATAACCTCGTAAATGCCCCAAGGCAAATTATTCAGGGATTGGCAAACACGATGAATGCCACCCTGAATACAGGCTACTTCCCGGATGGATACAAGATGGCCAAAATCATCTTTATCCCAAAGGGAAACAAGCCCCCAGACCAGGTGGCAAGCTATCGCCCCATCTCTCTTCTTGAGATGCAGGGTAAAATCTTTGAAAAGATTTTAGCTAACAGGCTACAAGCTCAACTGAGCAAGTTAGGAGCGCACAACCCACAACAACACGGGTTTCGCAAAAAAAGGGGCACAGACACCGCCCTGGCGCTCCTAACTGAGAAAGTAGCATACACTCAAGCGAACAGGTTCTATGTAGACATTGTGTTGAGGGACGTGCAAAAGGCCTTCGATAAAGTCTGGCTGGAAGGACTTCAATACAAGATCCTGAACCTCCAGCTAGACCCAATCATGGAAAGGATCCTCTGTGACTTCATCATGGACAGAAGGGCGTGTCTCATGATTGAAGGGCATAGAGGCCCCGAATTCGAATTAAAGTCGGGCGTCCCTCAGGGAAGCTGCCTGAGTTCTCTGCTTTACTTGGTCTTCACCATCGACCTTTCAACTCCGGTGCACAGGGACACGATGTATCTGCAATACGCAGATGACGTCACACAAATTGTCCCGTGCCCGGAGAGGAAAGCAAGGGCGCAGGCACCCCGCACTATAGCGGAAATCAACAACATCAGCCGATTCGAGAGACGATGGAAAATCAGGATCAACAGGGACAAGTTCAAAATTGTCCCGTTGAACCGCAAGCTGACATGGCCCATCATCATAGATGGGAGGAGGTACGGCTACTCCGCCGAAGGCACCGTCCTGGGCTTCAAAATCACCGACCATTGAAACTCGAGACACCACATGGAGAGGCGGAACCTGGCAAAGAGAGAAATCTCCAAGCTCTACAGGTTTAGAGATCTTAGTTCGGCTAACATCAGAAAATTATATATGATGTATGTCCGGGCTATGCTGATCTACCCCGCAGCGGTGTCCGGAGCGGCTAATAAAACCTCAATGAAAAGGCTCCAACGTATCCAGAACACTGCCTATCTGCTTATCAACAAAGTAAGAAGGCGTGACCGAGTCAGGCAAAGCGTCCTGCATCGGAGGAAATACTTGGAGCCCATCAATGTCGTCACCCAGAAACTGGGCAAGAAGATCTGGTCCACTCTAACAGACGATGTCATTCCAGAACTCCAGGGAGATGGGGGCAGGTTGAAATCCCTGCGTGGCTACGGGCGAAAGCCTCACGCAAAAGCCGGTTCCCGAGCACAAAACTGTGTACACGTAACAATATCACTCCAATATACACATAAAAGTGTCACAACACATCACACCTAGTCCCATACATTTACACACAAAAAATGAGACAACAGACAACACTAAAATAGCATTGTCGGCAAAAAAGCTATTAAAGGCTTGAATGCTACAAACAACATTATTACACTAAAAGTAAAAAGACAGAGTAGAAGAAACAAAAGACAATGAGAAGAACACTACAAACACATGAAGATAAAAAACACACAAAATAACAACGCAAACAAAGGAAAAAAGAAACCATAAAAATAAAGTGATGCCCTCCGTACTAGGGCAAAATCCCCCCCCCCCAACTTTAATTTTTTCACCCACTATATCTTCCACTATACCATCTCTCTTCGAAAATTGAGTACATCATCATCATTGAGTAAACTAGGCTAAAATTACATCTCTTACACGATAAAGGAGGAAAAGGATCAGGAGGGCAGCCTCAAAACGTCAAGATCCACTTCGCTATCCCCACGGGGACTCTCCGGAAGACTTTTTTAACCCACTCCTAGGCGACTTAATGTCGACCTATCCCCCCCTCCTCCCTAGAGGGAGTTGCGAAGCTGAAATGAACTGAACTGCCATTCATCTAGTCTCGCTCCAACTATGTCGGTCCACTTTGATAGACATAATTGGAGACGTAAAAGGAAGCAGGTTTGAGGATTAGCCCACTGTGGAACTCTACAGAAGAGACGACCCGGTTACGAGGCGATGCTACAAGCTTTGGGGAAGAGTTCGCTCTAATCTCTAAGGATAGCTTCCGGCCAAGACCACAGGGGGACATGCAACCGTCCCTGTGTAAGTTGGAAACAGTATTGATAACCAAACCTTAGATGGGGCTGCACCCCTGGGTGGTGGTAGTTGATTCTATCACCACCCATCATTAAGTCAGCCACACTTCACCCGTTTGAGGGGCCTCCCCGGGTTCACCCATCATCATTCATCACCTCATTTGGCAGTTCACGTTCACGAAAGCTGAGCGACGAAGTAGAGGGAGTCATCAACAAATAAACAAGGAAACATCATCGTAAGAATAAAGGAAGCACGAAATTATTCTAGAATCAAGTCATCACTAATAAGAGACTTGGGAGGAAAAGTAAACCCAGTGCAGAGGGGCTACTCTCTCGAAGAGATGGCCCAAAACCATACAACCAGAATACCTCTGCGGGTAGTCGACAGGCAGCCCAAGCCTAGCAGAGAGAGCGTATTCGAAGCTGTGTATGGCAAGTTGGGCATTGCCATGGTGAGGCTGCTGGACATAACCTCGGGGAATATCGCAATCTGCGAAAAAGAAACAGATATCAAAGACATTTTCAAGGAGAAGGCAGTTGAGGTCCTAGAGCCATTGTGCTGCAGCCAGCAGTACCACCACAGGTCCTGGCCCACAGAAGCGTGGTGGGCCGGCGAATCGATCCGTGAATTGGACAACACTCCAAGGATGAAATCATGGAGGAGATCACGCTTCGGCAAACCTGGGCCGAGGTAATCGAAGTGATAAAGTTTATAAATAGAAGGGATGGCAGCGAATATACCCATGTCTTCAAGGTGGTCTTGGCCGAAACAACTATAGCCCAAAAAGCAAAGGAACAAGGCCTATTAATGTTCAATGCAAAAATTAGTGGGGAACAGATTGAGAAGGGAGAATACACTCCAGTACAGTTCTGTTTCAGATGTCATAAGATGAAAGCACATGCCAATAAAGACTGTAAAGAGCCACAAGAAACATGCTCCAAATGCAGAGACAATGGGCACAATTGTAGGTCGTGCACTAGTAGCCTTCATAAATGCGTTAACTGCGGCAAAGGACACAGAACAATGGCCATGTCATGTCCCGTTAAAAAAAGTAGTGAAAAACAAACAAGAAGCGAAAAAGAAAGAAGAAACACGTAGAGCGAATATGTCCTACACCCAAGCGGCAAAGGTGGCCCCCTCGGAAGTAGACAATAAGAAGACTTATCTTAAACTACAAAATGAGAACTCGATGAAGATTATGACGTGCATCCTTCACGCGCACGTCATGAATCTCACTCGCACTGGCACGTTCGCAACTGAGCTAAACCAAATGTTAGCTAAAAACGGGATGGAACAAATGTGGTTCCCAGACAACCCATCCTCCGGGGATGTACTGCAACTGCAGATGGTTCAAAACCAACAAGCAAACGGGCAAGACATACCAAAAAAGTTACCAACAAAAAAGAAAAGAAACAAGCAGTCGATGTGAAAACTCCTTCACCTAAACAGAATCAAGAAATCACCACAGAGAAAGAAAATACTGACACCAATAGTTACTCGGAATCCTCAGATTCCTCGGACACCGAAGTCCCACAAACCATGAAAAACAAGGAAAAGAAAAGGAAAAACAAAAGATTGCTGGCGGATAGCATAATCTAAAAATCTACGCTTGCGACCAATTTCCCTTCCCCGAGGAGATGGAGCCCAGAGATATTTTCCATGGAATCAAAACCAAAATATTCAAATGGGAATACGACTACGAAGTCAACCCAAAATCAGTGGAAGGAGCTCTGTTAAGCCAGAATGTGACCCTACATCACAGCACCTGCGAACAAATTTCAAACACTGAGTTCAGGAAAAGGAGAAGTGAGAGGAAGAAAAACATCACCAAAAACACTAAAGAAACAACCTGGAGAGAGTAAGCAATAGAATAAGGATTCTAACACTCAACGTAGATGGATGGGAGGGAAAAGCTAGGGGAAATGGAAAAATATTCCGAGTGCTTGACCCCGAAATCATTCTTATAACTGAGCACGGTATCGATACTACAGCTGGTCGAATTAAAATACCGGGCTACAGAGTAGTATTGAAAAATCATTCTCAGGAAAGGCTCGATGGTGTTGTAATCGCTGTCAAGAACATCTCGTCCAAACAATTACCGGAACTTGATGAATCCTTGGTGGTGCTCGAGCTCCACACATTGGTAGGAGACTTCGTGATAGCTGCAGCCTATCAACCCCCTCGTCGAGCTTATCTCCCGTTAAATAACTTCTACACACTGTTCGGGCACCGCAGAATGGCATTCTTAGGCGGAGACCTCAATGCCAGATACCGTGCGGCGGGCTATTGTAGTACCAAAGAAAGAGGCCGAAACTTGGAACTGATTAGGGGAAGAAAAAACATCCAGAGAATAGGGTCGGATTTTCCGACCTATATCACTTCCAGATCAGCAACCAAACCTAACGTAATCTTAACAAGCGAAGGCTTCCCATTCAACTACCATAGTGAGCCAGGCCCAACAGTCCCAAGCGATTACATAGCGATATTCACCACATTATCTCTCGCGTTTATCCAGCTTCCATTCCCTCTCCGAAAAAACTACGCCTTGGCCAACTGGGATCGTTACAAGAGACGATTCAATCAATACGCACCAGCTGACCTAAGCGAGGCGTCATTACTAGAAGCGGACCGCGAGAGCATACCCCAAACTGGGTATAAAACACCTCCTCAGTCCAGATGGACAAAGGAGATGAGAGAGATCGCTCGCGTTCACAGGGAAGTGTACGAAGAGATAAGACAGGAAGGTCCTAACCGGGAAAGAAGCTCTCTCCTTCGACGCCTAAGCGCAGAGCTAAAAGAGGCTATCAACCTCCAACAGGAGGAAATTTGGAACAATCTGATAGCCAAAGTCGATAGCGAACTCAACCCGGTTAAGTTCTGGCGTCAAGTCAAGAACTTAAAGGTACTAACAGAAAGACCAAAGGCTCGAATAAAAGAGAACGGAGACTATATAGAGGACCCGGCGGTTCTGGAAGACAGGTTCAGAAATTTTTGGAAAAACGTCTTCAACATCACTCCTGAAGAAAACAACGAGTTCGACCAGGAATTCGAA
The DNA here is from genome assembly GCA_963969495.1 of Ceratothoa steindachneri. Classification (NCBI taxonomy): domain Eukaryota; kingdom Metazoa; phylum Arthropoda; class Malacostraca; order Isopoda; family Cymothoidae; genus Ceratothoa; species Ceratothoa steindachneri. The sequence continues at coordinate 38,930,326 of OZ018332.1, read as the reverse complement.
GGCCAATTGATCGAAGAACTGAATCAGGTTATGCACCGCACGCACCCACAACATCGAGTCGATGAAGGCAGGGAGATGGCGGACCACGGCCGTCCTATAACCCCAGAGGAGGTCATGGCCACTGTAAGAGCCTTCCAAAAAAAGGGACCAGGCTGGACGGACATCACCAGAAACAACTTGGTGAATGACCCGCAGCAGATCATTCAGGGAATTGCAAACATTTACAACGCTTCCCTGAATACTGGTTACTCCCCAGAAGGTTTTAAGATTGCTAAAATAATCTCCATATCCAAGGGAGGTAAACCCCCTGATCAACTGGTAAATTACAGGCCAATCGCCCTGCTGGAAATCGTTGCGAAAGTCTACGAGAAGCTCCTGGCTGACAGGCTTCAAGAACAACTAGCCGAGCTAGGAGCTCACAACCCTCAGCAGCATGGGTTCTGCAAGGGACGAGGAAAAACTCGCTTGCAGTAAACCTGAGAGAAGGTACGTAGACGTGGTGCTGCGGGATATAAAGAAGGCCATCGATAAGGTATGGCTGAGAGGGCTGCAATTCAAGCTCCTCAACCTCTAGCTGAACCCAATCCTGGAAAGGGTCCTTTGTAACTATGTTACGGATAGGGGGGGCCCAAATCGCTATCGAGGGCTGCAAGGGACCCGAATTCGGGAGTTCCACAAGGCAGCTGTCTGAGTCCTTTGCTGTACCCCGTGTACACAATTGACCTACCTGCTCCAGTGAGGTACGATTCGATGTATCTGCAATACGCAGATGACATCACTCAAATCGTCCTAAGTCCATTCAGGAACGCTGGAAGACAAGCAATGGCGACAGCTGCCAAAATTGACAACATCAATGGCTACGAAAAAATGTGGAAGATTAAGACTAAACGCCAGAAGGTCACCATAATTCCAATGAACCGCCGGAAAGTAGACGACGTCCTCGTCGACAACGAACTCTATCCGTACTCTAACGAGGGAAAAGTCCTGGGATTACGACTCTACAAATGAGCTTAGAAGGCTCACGTAAATACTAGAGTCTCCCTAGCCAAAAGAGAGCTGAAGAAACTTTACCGTTTCCGAAGCCTCAGCGTGCCAAACAAGAAAAAGCTGTACATGGCCTTGGTACGCTCAGTCCTAGTGTACCCGGTTGTGATCACGCAGATGACAAGCTGTACCTCTCTCAGAACGATGTATAGGGTGCAGAATAAAGCCACACTGCTGATAACTGGCACACAAAGGATCGACCATATTCGGCAATCGGTTCTACATCAAAGAATCGGACTAAAACCGATCAATATGGAGATCCAAAGGCTAGGGAGAAAGACTTGGGACAAAATCGATGAGGAAATACTCCCGACAATAAAAATAGATTTGAACATACGAGGAAACAGAAGACGCGCAATTGGTAGAACAGCTCTGTTCCCAAGCGGAAGAACTTGCGCGAGAGAGAATTTACTATCGATATATACTTAGTACTATACAAAGGAAATGACCTTAATGAAATGAGGCGAAGTGCCCTAACTCAAAACATAACTCGATTCAGAAGTGCCCAAACTGAATACAATACAATACAATTCAAAATTAAATCCAAATTAATTAATTTTACCAAAAAGAGGCAAAGTGCCCAAATTAAAAATAAAAAGAGGCGAAGTGCCCAAATTTAACTAAAATAATTCATATTAACAAAAAGAGGCGAAGTGCCCAATTTAAATTTAACAAACACAGATCAACAAAATTAACCAACTAAAACAAGAAGAGGAAGACAGAATAACTAGAGATATTTAGTACAATAAAAAAAACATTGAAAGGCTTGAATGCCACAACGGAGGATAAAATTAAGCTAAACAAATAAAAATATATATACATAACAATGGAGGAACCTGTCTGTCATCGACAGTCAGCACCAGTACTGACGGAGGAAGAAAATTATATGAAATAAAAATAATAATAATAATAATAATAATAAGACAGCATGCTAGTGATGCCCTAACACCAGGGCAAACTAGAAAACATTTTCACACCTTTATAAACCTATCACACATTTCATCACTTTCATGAATGAATGAATTAATTAATTAATGTTAAAGAGAGCCAGAAATTGTCAGAAAAGTTATATTTCCTGTTCGCCATTTCGAAGCTTATTCCAGCTATATACCTAGGAATAAAGAATCCATATATATATATATATATATATATATATATATATATATATATATATATATATATATATATATATATATATATATTTTCCTTCATACCATAAGGAAGCGGTTGATACTTAACCCAGCCTACGAAACTACAAGAGAGAGAATACCTTACTCAGACCCCTATATACTCTCGGCGTAAGTGGCAAGTGCAGTGTGGGTATCTCCCGTACCCGGTGTTTTTATAATATGAGCTAACTCCCCCCCTCCCAACCCCACCTCCACCCCAGGTCTCGATGTGTGCTTTTACCTGGAACAATCCCCCCCTGGTGATCAACTTCCCTTATTTTATCGCCATGCAACAGACGGTTAAGCGGTCCGTGTAGGGGTACGAGGTCGATCCGACCACAAATAATCGGCGCATCCAACTCTACATGTGCGGATCGGGATGGTCAAGAGGATTCACACAGTGATACACTTTGAACCGGCAAATCAGAGTGCGTACAACTACGCGTACTGACAAAGATATGGCGCAACAAGTGCACACAGGTTGATTCAGGGATAAATAAATGAATACCAGCTATAGAATAATTAATCCGCAGTCCCAGCTAGGGAAAAAGACTAAAAAAAATGCGGGCGCACCTCCTTAAGTCAGAAATATTGGCGAACCCCTTAGGAAGGGGTTATATAGCAAGAAAACCAGAAAGAATTCCTGAAAAAAACTGTTATGAAAATTATGGATGGTTTCACCCTGCCTAAACACCCAGGAAATTCCTTGTTTGTCCCAAAAGAAACGGTGCGCCTTAAAGAACCTCCTATATTAAGCATAGTCAAAATTACAAGGCCTAGGAAATTAAGTTTACGCAGCAAAACAAAAGAAGAAAAAGGTTATAAAAATTAATACGCACTCCTAGGAAGGGGAAAACACTTCTAAAAATTAGTTTGCACCTCCCAGAGTTAGAATTAATAGCAAAAACCCGGGTGAACTGGTTAAATAGCAAATAAATTAGAAAAGAATTAAAAAATGTCCTCCATCAAATAGCGATGCGTCACACGAGTGTGCCCGATTCGGAGACGACAGAAAGCAACCTGAAGCCGCCGCGGCATTGGGGGATAGGTCCATGGGAACAGTCGAGGCGCAATGGCACGCAACTTTAAGTTCCCTTCGACCGTCTCCCATCTTCTTTGCCAAGCAGTCCGAAGAGCTGCCCGTATTCCTGCCATGTAGTCAGTGTGAGGAAGAGCGAAACGCTGGTCCGGTCGCAGAGTCCTCGCGGACTCTTTGGCGAGCTCATTCCCCGCAATTCCTACATGTCCAGGAAGCCAGCAGAAGATAATCTCGACATCTGCCCGGCTCGCCAAAACCGTGGCGTCACGGATTTCGCGATCCAGGGGATGCGGAGATTCCAATGCCCCGAGAACACTCAGGGCGCTTTGTGAGTCACTATAGATCACAATCCGGTCTCCGAACCGGGGACGTCACGTAATCTCCCGTACCGAGTGGTGTATTGCCACCAGCTCGGCCGTGAAGACAGACGCAGCGCCTAGTAGAGCCCCGCTGACTTCAAACAGAGGGGATACGGCGTGGAAGCCGACCCATTCTTGGGACTTGGAGCCATCCGTATACACTGGCACGGTTCCAGCGTGACACGATGTGTGCTCCAAAAAGGTCGAACGCAATACTCCCGGCGCAGTACAAGCTTTGGGAGCAGAGGCGTGGCGACAAATAGCCAAATGTGGTACCCTCCAGGGTGGCGTCCTGGGCAGAACCAGGGGCGCCACCGGCCCGAGAGCTATATCTACCTCTCGAAGGAGTTTCCTGGCCCTAAACCCAAAGGGCTTAGGGTATGACTGGCGTCTCTCGGCGGCATAGGCACCATCGAGATCAGCTGCGGATGCAGTGAGAGCTGTTGGCGACTGAGGGAGGCGCAGGGCTCGCGCGTACAGGCGAGTGATGCACTGCACGCAGCGCAGAGCGAGTGGCATCTCCCCAGCATCGACCAACAGGCTCTCAATGGGGGAAGTGCGGGAGGCACCGGTCGCAAGGCGAAGGCCGGTGTGGTGGATTGAATCCACCTTCCACAATAAACGCTCGGCTGCGGATGCATAAAACTCGCATCCGTAGTCGAGCTTCGCGCGAACAAAGGATCGATAAAAAAGTAAGGCAGTAGCCCTATCAGCGCCCCAAGCGGTGAACGTCACGGAACGGAGAATGTCTATGGCGCGGGTACAATAGACCCTAAGGCTGCGAATATGAGCCTCCCAGGTGAGGCGTCGGTCGAATACAAGACCAAGGAAACGGTGCGACTAACCACATCCAGGCACACCCCCATTAAGAAACAAATCAGGGTCGGGGTGAAGCCGTGGATGGCGGCAGAAGTGCACCACCTTAGTCTTGGCCAAAGAAAACCGAAACCTGTGCGCTTCGGCATAGCGAGAGACGCGGTTCAATGCCTGTTGGAGTCGACGCTCCAGAGTTGGCATCTGGGCCACGCCAAAAGAGATCGAAAGGTCGTCCACGTAGAGCGTAGCGAGAACATCTTCCGGCAGCACCGAGGTGATGCCGTTGATGCTCAGGGCAAAGAGTGTGACACTGAGGACACTTCCCTGCGGGACACCCTCTTCCTGCTCCTTTGGGCCGGAGAGGGCTCCCCCCCCCCGTACGCGGAATCGACGATCTCGCAAAAATTCAGATATAAACATTGGGAGGCGTCCCCTCGCCCCCATCGTGTGGAGAGTCTCCATGATACCGTATCGCCATGCGGTATCATAGGCCTTCTCCAGATCAAAAAACACCGTGGCGTAATGCTGTCTACGAAGGAAAGCCTCGCAGACGACATTTTCCAGTCGGAGCAGAGCATCCGACGTGGAGTGGAACTTACGGCAGCCGCACTGTGCAGAAGACAGATTGCCTCCGCTCTCCAGAAAATAGGCTAATCTAACATTTACCAATTTCTCCATCAACTTGCACACGCAAGAGGTTAGAGAGATTGGGCGCAAACCAGTCGGAGTAGAGTGAACTCTCCCCGGTTTGCGAAAGGCGAGCACAGTAGCGATTCGCGAGGAGTCTGGGAGAAGACCTTCCACCCAGATCCTGTTGAACAAATCTAACAGAAAGGCCATGCCTCGCTCACCCAGGTGTCGAAGCATAGCGTACGGGACATCGTCCGGACCATGGGCGGTGTCCGCGCACGAAGCGACAGCGGAACGCAACTCACTCACAGTAAACTTGTCGTTGAAGGGTTCTCCACCCCTGGAGGTAAAGTCCAGCCAGCGGCCTTCCGCGTCATCACGACGTGCATTGAATGCTGGCGGAGCAGCATCCCGGCTAGAGAATGCGGAAAAAGCGATCGCTAAGGATTCCGCCACGGACGCGCGGTCCGAGATTGCGGTCCCATTCTCCTGGAGAACGGGAGGGGGGTCCTGCGAGAACTTGCCCCGAATCCTTTTGACTCGCTTCCACACCTCAGCTAAAGGGGTCTTCCCGTTAAGTGAAGACACGTATGCCCGCCAAGAAGAGCGGCGGGCGTGCTTCGAAATATACCGGAACCTAGCCCTACCTCGACGAAATTCAGCCACAGTGAAATCGTTCGGGCGGCGCTTATAGCGCATGTAGGCATAACGCTTCTGTTTGAGGGCCGTCTCACACTCGGCCGACCACCATGGGAGTGGTCGACGTGCAAAACGGCCAGAAGTCTTAGGAATAGTAGTCAGGACCACGGCGATGAGGTTGCCGTAGAAGAACTCAACGGCCTCATCTACCGACCTAAACTCCTCGACTGAGATAGAGAATTCAGTCATTTCCTGAAATGCAGGCCACCACGCTTCGCCAAGCACCACCGAGGTGGGCTCTCAGGCGGCAGTTGCCTTGAAAATGATATTTGAATGGGAAAGTGATCACTACCATGGAGGTCATCCACCACCCCCCAATCAAAATCAGGCTGTGCATCCGAAGAGCACAAAGATAGGTCAAGGCAAGAAAATGAAGCGGTTCTCGGACAGTGATGCGTAAACTCAACCACGTTTAGGACACCCATCTCAAGCTCTTCGATCAGATCGGCAAGGACTTGTCCCCTGGGATTTATGGTGTAATCTCCCCAGAGAGGATGCCTGCCGTTCAGATCTCCAAGCAAGAGATAGGGCCTCGGCAACCGTGCCACGACGCGGCGAAAGTCCCCCGCGTCGAAGTCAGCTGACGGTGGAATGTACGCAGAAATGATAGTATACCTCCTATCCAGGTGCAGCTGCACAGCCACTGCCTGAAAGGAGGTATCTAAAGAGAAAGGAAGAACGGAGACATCATGCCGGGTGTAAACCGCGCATCCCCCAGCCCGGCCGTCCCGCGGTGGTTGGGTCGCAAGACCCTTATACCCCGGGAGGGCAGGCAGCGGAGACGCGCCTAGCATGGTCTCCTGCAAAAAAAATAGCTAAGGGGGGACGGGACGAGACGAGCCTCCGCAGCTCCTCCCAGTTGGCCCGGAGTCCACGGCAATTCCATTGAATGAATATGCCCTCCAGGCCTAGCTCGGAGGAGACGCGGGGGCCGTTCTCGAATTGAAGACCCTCACGGGAATGGCCGTACGCTTCCCGGGGGCAGAACCCCGGGCGCTGTTGGCCGGACAAAGCGCTGAAGGCGCTGTCGCCTTCGAGGACTTATTGGGGGAGGTTGGGCTCGCCATGCGAGTCTTTTCCTCCCTCCGCCTCGAAACCTTAGGCGGGCGTTGCGGCTTCAGAGGCGGGGGGCCCTCTTTTCGAGGAACCACCGTCCCTGAGCCACTCGCTCCACCTAGGGGCGTGGGCGAAGGGGACGAAGCTCCTTTGTTGCTTTCCTCCTTTCGGGGAACAGCTTTAGGAACTCCGGAAGATTGCCTAGCGACCATCTTCAGGGGTGTTGCCTCCTGTGAGTCTAACGACTCGGTGGAGGCGCGTGGCCGTTTCGCCTTACGGGAAACGGTCACGCTGGGGGAAGAGGGGGGAGCCATGGTTTTAGCCGGGGCAGGCTATGAACCCTTTTTTCCGCCAGCTTTACCAGGGGTGCGCCCAGGGTTGGGTAGAGCCCACAGAAGGGCTCCAAATGGGCGCGGAAACAACCGTGCTCGTTGGCCTGGATGGGCCAGGAGCAGAGGGTGCCTTTCTAACTATTGAGGCATATGACGTCCCAGGCAGAGCCGGGCACGCCAGGACCAAGTCCTTTGCCTCGCGGAATGAGAGTCGATCCTGGGCCTGAACGGCCAGGATTTCTTTCTCAAGGAGATATGCACCACATTGCTTCGAAGAAGCAGGGTGCGGCTCTCCGCAATTGACACACTTGGCCACACACGATTTGGACTTATCGTGTGCGACCTTGGAGCAATTTACACATACTTCGGGTGACCCCGACTTTGCACGTCTACATGAGCGAATCGTATGGCTGAAGAGGTGACAGTAATAGCACCGCCGCGGCAGTGGCATGAATGCCTTCACGCGGTAGCGGTACCAACCGGCACGCACCGACTCAAGGAGCTTGTCACAGTCGAACGTGACGAAGAGTGTAGGGGTGGGTCTCGAGACCCCTCCCTGTTTTCTCATCACACGTTCGACCTTGACCGCCCCATGGTCGGCCAGCTCTAGGGTGATGTCCTCAATGGACTAGTCAACGAGTTGCCTCGCATAAACTACTCCTTTCATAAATTTCATGGTAGAGTGCGGCGTCACACTCACCGGGGTGCCATGAAGTGTCCGAAGAGCACTTATTTTGGCCGCCTTGGCCGGATTCGCCAGGAGGCTCCCGTCCGAGAAACGGGTTACCTTCGGCTCTCTACCAATTGCACTAGCTAATCCTCTCCTCTGATGGATCATGTTGCCCTTGGAAAACATGGTGCCATCAGTGGAGCGAATAACGAGGAAGCTTTTGAAGCCAGTGGGCTCGATAACGCCAGGTAACCTCTGAATCAGGGGCCCCGATGTCATCGAGGCTCCGCCCTGTGCACTTTTGGTCTTTGTCATCGTCAGGAGCTCCGTACCCGAGGGGGGAAGAGGGGCCGGATGTGCCAATCTTGGCTTGGTCGCTTGCCAAAGTGGCAGCAGACCCATCCGTCCCCGTAGCCCCCGCGGATGGAGAGGAGCCCCAGTCTTCTTCGTCTTTTTCGTCCTTTTCTTTTTTGGAGAGGAGGGAGGGGAATGAACCCGCTTCTCACCCCCGCCGGTAGAAGCCCCCAGGCCAGATGGACCGGCCTCAGCCAGGTCCTTCCCCGGAATGGAGAAGGTCCTGGTGGTCGCAGGGGCATCATCCGGAGGAGATCCCTCTCCTCCTTGTACTGCCTGAGAATCCACAGCCGTTTGATGAGGACCTTGCATAGGGGCGGATTCGGGTTCGGTGCTTGGCGCCGAGCCCGGATTCCTCCCCATGGAAGGCCCTACCGTCTGAGGCTGGTTTTCCTCAACGACCATGTCTATCACAGGAGGGGCCTCCAGTTGGCCATCCCCTCCCAGGACATCGCAGATCCCCTTGACATTGTCATAAGTCTTTAGTGGGGAGGCACAGACCTTGACCCCGGCAAGGTTTAATATTTTTGCCAGCAGGTCTTTTGAGGGAAGCGACTTAAGGGGCCTGGCTTTCCTCTCCCTTCTAACGGGGTTTGCCCTACCGAGCCGCTTGCACGAGGGGCGGTCGGCAATGGGCTGCCTGCTGGCTTTCTTGGCAGTCCCCTTAGAAAGTAAAGGAGGGACTGCCGCTGGAGATAGGGAGGTGCCCGAAAGCACCTCCAGAGAAGGGGGTGAGGGGGAGTCCCCTACATCCGTAGGCGTAGGAGAGGAGTAAGCCTCCTCTCCGGTTAAAGAGGTATGGAGGGTCCCCTGCGCAAGCACAGGGGGGGGGGACCTCCATCTTTTCTGTGGAGCTGCACGAGGGCGCTCCGTTGTTTTAGGGGGAATTAAGGGGAGATGTGTTTTTTTTTCATCATTGGGCATGGTGACCCTCTTTGTTTTACGGGACGCAATCGCTAACCACCTCTTGCAGTAGCTCGCACTGCAAGAGGTGCTTATAGGCCCGGCAGAGCCAGGCGCCGCCATTTGGGACCACCCCTCCCGCCTGGTGGCCTGGCAGTCCTTCGGCATGGCGGCTCCACCTTGAACACGGCGTAAAAAAGATAGATTTTGAAGAGGAGAGGAAAAGGGATGTGAGGAAGGTATGGGTGGGGATGAAGCAGGTTGTTAAAAAACCCTCATCCCGAACCGGAGCTGAGGGGTTAGGGAACAATGTCACCTCCCCCCTCAGCCCCGATCCGGGGTGGTTGGCTTGAGAAGAAGGTCAGCATTCTACCCTGTGAAATTAGAGGCTGACCAGAGAAAGTTGTGGGAGAGGTTGTATGAAAAGCGACGAGGTAGGGGAGAAATCGGGCTATCTGAAGGAAGGAAAAGAGGCTAAGCTGGGGCCGGACGGAGCGCTGGATCCCGTCAGCACGGCGGCCAGGATGGCAAATCGCCGCGAGGAGGAATGTGTGTGGTAGGAGGAGGGATGTGGGGGGTCGGAAGACGAATGTGTTTGGTCGGAAGACGAATGTGTGTGGTCGGAAGACGAATGTGTGTGGTTGGAGGGCGAATGTGTTTGGTAGGAGGAGGAATGTGTGTGGTGGGAGGAGGAATGTGCGGAGAACCTCTTTTGATTGTAAGAGCAAAAATGAGGAAGAGAGACAGACGGGTCCACTAAGGATTGGGGCGGGTGATGTGGCACTTTGGTCGGGAGAACCTGCCACCCCTCGGGGTTTCAGTCGTAACTGGAGCATCATAACACCACCCCTCACCCGAAGTGTGGATGGCGTGACAGGCGATGGTTTCCTTTAAAGGTGAAGGCATTTTCACCTGTCGAAAAATGAAAGGTGAAAATGTTTTTATATTTTGTTTGTTATTGACAAATGGAGGATGTTTAAAAGACCTATTTTCATTTACAATAAATAAAAGAATTTATTTTGTAAAGATTAAAAAGGAAGAAGCCCTCGAAAGTTATTTTATGAATAAACAAATAAATATGATCTCAGTTTAAAGGTTTAAAGCAAAAAAATTATACCCTCATTATTGCTTTATTTATTTATGCGTGCAGACTTTCACTCCCTATATTCTACAGGTTTATCACATATATCTATTATTATTTTCATCTTTTTCCCTCATTTATTTCTCTCTTTCTTTCGTAAACAACAAAACAAAGATGAGAAGATGTTCCTAATTTTGTTCTCTTTTTAATTCTCTTCTTTTTCTCCTCCTTAACATTTTCTTCTATTATGGTTTTAAGTCTTGGACTTCTTGAAACCCAATTCATCTAGCTATAAAATGGAATCCTTTCTTCCCAAACCTGACGTTTAAATTCCTCTATTACTCTATCATATTCTTGATCCTTCTCCCACATCCTTTCTATCGCATCTAATCCTTCCATCTCTATTTAGGAGACTGATCACAAAATTGAATTGAGAGATGAACAATTTTTCAGGAGGGCAGGAGCTCGTGAAGATGATGCGGTCGACCGGAATAAAGCTTCTCGACAACCGACCAAACACAACCACGCGATTACTTATATAAACTCGGTATCACAGTTGGGAGACAAAGATCGAAAGTAAAGTACCTCAAATATTGAATATTTCAAGTAAAAGTAAAATGACACGGCCTTTTTGCTATTTATAAAAGAAGTGAGCTTTTTCAATTTTAATCATAAATGTTTATCTCATAAGGGATTTCATCTCATTCGAAAATGAATAAATTTTGAAAATTTGAAAAAGTAAAGGGGAGTTTTATATCCGCATAGGGAAGGGGGTGTAAAAGGAGGAGAATGTCCTTGCTACAACTGAAATTTGGAGGAGCGACACAATATCAAATCTCCCCCAGTGAGCAAGAGAAAATGTCTTTTTTTCTAATATTTTAAATCTTTCGATATCGTTTTCTCGTATATATAGAACCAATGACGGGTGGCAGATGGCATTACACTTTATTTTTTAAAAAATGTCTATTTTGGGGGGCATTGGGTCATTAATCATTATATTTATCTTCTCTATGTTTATATTTAATGGGTTAAATCTTTTAGTCTGTTCTGTTATTATTTCTTTTATGACTTTTCTCTTGTTAATTTTTATGTATATTTTACTTCCTGTTTTCTTTTCCGTTGTGGAGGTTTATAAGTTTTTCTGTACTTAAAATGCTACTTCGGGTGTGTGTGTAGAGGTCTAAATACCACGTACATAAGTGTACGCAGAAACACTCCACCACAAAGCTGCGCGCCTTCTCGTATCCCCAAACGCACCTTTCGCCTGCCTCGAATTCTCCGTCACCCTTTTTCGCACCGCCGTAATATCCGAGATGGCTCAAAGCCGTGAATGACATATCGTCAGCCCAAAGATGAAAAAGGGTCTTTCGCGCGACGATACGGATTTTACGAGAATTCGATTCCCTCTCTCGATTTTGCTCGTGGGAGAAATAAAAAGAAGACTTCTCCCTGGAATCAGGCAGAAGCCCTTGGACCTACGTCGAGTTTGTGTGAAACTCGATCCACATATGAAACCGTTCGCCCGCTGCAAGAAGGAACTTCTCGGAGAATTGTTTGTTGCCGTCACGGTACTTGTAGGTGCCAAACTTCTCCCCCCTTCCTTCAGAGTCTGAGGTTACACAGGACCTCCCTCTGCGGATTACCCTAGACGTAGCTAGGTAATCGGATTTGGCTACCCACTCCAGGAGCCGAATAATCGGACAGGTACTTCGAGGAAGAAGTCCGATTTAGTCATCGCTTGGCTCACCTTCGTGATCCGGCAAAGGATCAGTATATCACCGGTCTAGGATTACCCTCTCATTCGGTAACCTCGGACGGCCGGACTAGGGGCGATCATCGTCACTAGAAGAAGATCTTCTCCGCCCCCTCCCTTTCAAAAATACTTACGAACTCAAAGGTATCGTTAATTGAATTATCCCCTCCTCTAACTTCACCAGTTTATTTGTGTACTAGAATTCTCATCCTGAGCCCATACTTTCGAATATTAGAAGTGCTTACTTAATTCAGTGTTTAACTCTATAGTAATATTCCCTTCGTTCTGTCTGGTGTCATTAAGACGCAAACATCCCAGTGAGTAATCTGCAAGTAATCTACACGACATTTTGTAGACTTATTTATTCAGTGCAAGATTAATCCTATTTATATTTATATACGTTGTTGCTTATTTCAAATTCATGTACATTAAAGATTATTTTGGACGATCCTTTGGCAATTATTAAGCAATCCCCTCGGCTTAAAACTCATTATTCCACTGACCCGCCCATGGTTGGCTTATACTGAGTGGAGAACACACTCAGGGGATCATCATCTTAGTTTTGATCAAAAGGGTACGCACCGGGGTTATTCTTATTCACCGGACGTGGCTACGGTAGGTGTATTGGATACTCTTCACCTCCGCTTCACCTCGGTGCGGTAATAAAATATATGTCCAGGAAGTGGGGCTGGGATTACCCACTCACTAAACCTCGACAGTGGGGTACTTTTATGTTATCTTCATCTAAAAAAGTTTCGAGCGTGTCGAAGTATATTTGCATTTGTAGATGGCGCTATCTATCCCGTCCATCATTCGTTCGTTATGGAGGGTTATGAGATTCCGCTGCTTCTGTTATTTCTTATATTTGAGTTATTTCTTCATTCTTGGCTGTTTGCTGATTTTCTGTATTTATTCGATCCAGTATTCTAGCTCCACTCTTCCCTTAGAAATGGGAAGGAGCTAGGAAGACTAAAAGGTCGCATTATTTGGGCCATTATGTGTGCCTACCCCAACCCCCTGGGAAATCTAATGCTAGTCAGATAATAAAGCGACTTTTTTTTTTACAAAATTGCACGAAAAATAATTACCTAATATATAAATGAAGCATAATGAACTCATATTAGAATATTGCTATTGTTATATATACATACATTGCAAAGCTAAGCCTTCTTAATAAGTGAAATTATACAAAATATTAAGTGTTGGAAATTTATTAAGCATCTCAAAATTTTAAAATTAGAAATATGTAAAGGAAAATAATACTTAATAACTCTACACAGACTTAATATTAGTATACATATATGACGCTAATTGAACGCATACTTTAAACATGCACACTATCCTAATTGTGAGAAATTCTTCTTAAATATTCAATCTACGTAATATTCTCTAAATTCCCCACCACTCTACGAACACGTTCATTTCCATCCCTGAACTTGTTCAATTTTCAGGGAGGATTATGGCCTGCAAATAGTTTTTCATAATAAAAGTCTTCCTCTCTTTACTCTACGCAAATAGTCAATAAAATTCCATATACTTGTATGAGGCATTTCAAGTTTCAATTGCAACCTACTGTTTGCTGCTTTGCGAGATTGGTTGTCCTGTCTTCTTCGTTCAGTACTCGCTGATATAGATTCTACATAGCATGAGGTAAACGAGGCTCTATCCTGTTGTTTTTTTATTCTGTTCATTCTTCCTACATAAATGTCTTCAAACCAATCGAAAAGTTCTTGTAGATCATCAGGTAATTCGTGACTTAACTGCAAGATTGCTTCATTTGTTTGTTCAATTGAAAGAACAGCTAAAACACTGACCACTTCCCATTTTAGGTTGAACTCTCGATCATTTCTATATTGAAGATAATATTCTAACTCACAAATATTCTTTTCATATTTTGACATAAATGAAAAAAACCGTCTTCTCAAGGGAAAGACGTTTTAAGCTATTGAAATTTGCTATTCATAGTCGCAGTTGATAATTGCTGGATTAAATCTAGGTTCACTTTTAAAATCATGGCTAAAATTCTGTCATAAGTTCCACGGACTATATTAGTAAGCGGAGCGTATAGCAAGAGATGTACGCCCCCGTATTTCTCACTTGAAATTACATGAACCTGGGAAAAGGTAATGAATTTTAAAATTACAATCAACAAAAATCTTTGCAAAAGCATTTAATAATTTCAGGTTATTTTTCCTTCCAAATATTAAAATTCTACAAGAATTTTCATAACATCCACTTTCTGGAAGCAAAAAATTATTTCGTTTGTTCTCGACCAAATGTATAAGTTTTGAATTCTTCTGGAATAACAAGACTTGCGAAATTGATTGGGCTCATCTGGTATGATCTTACCTTGTTCCTTTGTCAGCAGACCAAACATCTATTATCTGGCATAGCTCCTTGGCAAGATTGAGATAAATTCTGTAAGCATTCATAACAGCTATAGCTATTCCTTCTACTGCGTTGCTTGCACGCATCTTTATTTGAGTTAGAATGCGGCCTCTCTCAATTTTAGCTAGAAAAAGATCGCGTGAATGGTCATTAATATATTTCACGATTTCTTCGCTTTTGAACATGAATTCTTGCTTTACAGGAATCTTCTCTTTCACACCTATAAAATTTTGTTTTCTTATCCGCACTATATTTATCAAAAACAGATAAAACCATCATTTTCACATTTTGGCTTTCCACGTTTTGATATTATATTCTCTGCCATATTTAAGGTAAAAAGATGTTTAATCAATGAAATACTTTTTATAAAGTTAAATAAATTAATCACTTGAAATTATTAAAGTGAAACTCATAAAAAGTAAATTGGATAAGAGTTCTGAATATAGAAAAAGTTCACAAGGTTTGATCATAGACGAGCCAGTTCATCTACTCGAAAGATGTCTAAGACAACTGAATTTAAAATTAAATTTTTTTTCTATTTATACACTTAACTACTTAATATAATCTCACATTCTTTGATGGTTCCAAGAATATACATGTTGGTGCTGGAAGTGGAGCAATCAGTAGAATCTCCTCAAATCTTTTCCCCAGAAATATTTAGAAATACAGTTGCGCGTATATCTATTGGCAGCACATCTCAAATTTTGTAATTTTTGAATATTTATACGTTACTAGTTCAAAATGTACGTATTTATATTTAATTATATTAGACTAAAAGAAATCATACTGCAGTAATTCGGTGGAGCGAATCACTCCATTAACAAAATTAAGACTAGGGTGTTGCACAACCGAAACCTCCGAAAGGGAGCACAAATCCAGAAGGGCGCCTCATTGCTCTCGCGAAGATACCTCAACCACTAAATCGCGTCTACCACGAGCCCACATACAGTGGGGCGGACCACAGCGGGACTCAAATTCCTCATTCAAATTAAACACGTCCAATTTAGAAAGCGGAGACCCGGAACTGGAGTTCAGCACCATAAAACGAGGGTAATCCAAATCACGATCTATCTCTTCTGCGAAGGGATCTAACAAACGCGGAATAGAGGACTTATTGACAGGCGTAGTACGAGAACCAGAAGTCTGCGGTTTCTGGGGAGAAATTTTTTATTATTACCCATATAAAGTAAAGTATAAAATGGGGGTACAAACTCGCGCAACGCAGTCACTGTCTACCGTTGCGAAACCTACTCGGAGCACCGGCCCAACCAGGAGGGTAAGCCTGTCGACCCCTCACCCAACCATCGTTTTCAAAATGGTCGACCAGCCTGGAAAAGCAAAGACCTCCAGGAGTGCCACTCCGGCTCAGGCACCCAACAACCAACACAAGCAAGACCCAGCCATGGGGTCGCACCCCCCTGGCGGAAAGCTCTGATACACCGAGATCGCCAAACAAACGTAGATGGAAAAAAGATGCAGGGTGAGAGAGAATTGGTACAGAAGAGTAGTAGTGGTTAGCGGAAAAAAAAAAATTACAATCTGGGTCCGTTAGCACGGAGGCCAGGAGAACAAATCGCCGTGTACTTACGGGGACCTTACTGATAACTCATTTAAAGTGACCCATAAGATGTTATCTTTGACATGTCTCATCTTAGAATTTAACCGCGCATTTTCATCAGATGCTCTTGAGCAATTCTTTGAAGATGGTTCCTTCCCTAAATTGAACAGACTCGGTCTCGTTTATTTAATGAATTTAAAAGACCAGGTCCTCGAGGCCATATCACAGAAGTAGCCAAATCTGGAGGCTTTGCCGCTGTCATGTAGCAGCCCTCATTCAGTTGAAGAACTTCGTCGCTTAGTAAGACGTTGTGGTCGCATCGAGCACTTGAGCTTACTCTTCAAGTTTCAATTCATCTTTTTTAATTAACGACTTTTCAAATTTTCTTCCGCGATTGACCTAACTTGAGTTGCACGATTATTCTGTAGTTGATTCTAATTTTGAAAAGTTCATAAAGTCCCACCCCAATTACAGATACCACGAATATATTAAATTTATAGTAAAATTTGGGGAAGATACGCGCACCTCTTTGAACGACACCTCAAATGTCCCCATTTGAGCCCCGTTCTTGTATTTCAAGGTTGTTGTCTCTATAAAATCCGGCCTAATTACCAACGTTGGTGGCGGCTCTAAATGGGCCTCTCAATGATGCTTAACAGCTTATTGCAGGGGTGAAAATCTTGCATGGATACAAATAATACACTATTCTGCCCTTAATTTTTATTCTTTTGACTTCCCCTTTGGTTTCACAGGGCAAACATTCGGAAAAGGTTTGCCGGTTAGAGGCCATTATCAGGGTTTAGTCGTCTTTCCTTCCCAGTGGAGATGGGCGCAGCCCCCCTCCCTCCCAAGGTACGTGTTCAAGAATCCCCCTCGACTACATCAAGCCCCTTGCCCTTGGCTACGTGAGTATTTTAGACGACCCCTGAAGACTAGTGTGCCCTCCAGGCCCCAACACCGAAGCTTGCCTTTCCCCACTGATCATCTTTTAGCCCCCTTCCCTTCGCAGCCTCTTTCAAAGCCTCCCCCACTTTGGCACACTTCAAGAACCCCCCCCCCCCTTTCTAATCATCAGATAGGTGTGTGTGGTCAGCCACGGCCCCTTTTTATAGCCATCACTTTATTACTATATTTTGTAAAAATACGAAGTTAAATAAGGAAAAAGACTGATGAGAGATGATAAAAAGGACAATTAGAATTTGACATAAAGGTAAATAAATCCCTATGGAAGGTCAGGAGCGACCTTAAGTCTGCGAAAGCTGAGACCCGAATGGGTCCTTCTGAATCGATTCCCCCACGTCGAAGTCGACTGACGGGGTGAATGTACGCAGAAAAGACAGCATACCTCTGATCCAGCTTCAAAAGAGGTATTTAGGAAAAATATAAGAACAGAGACATCATGACTGGTGTAAATGGCACATCCTCCTCCCTGGCCCCCATCCCGTGATGGTGTGGTTGCAAAACACTTTTACCCTATGGGGGTGAGCAGGAAGCAACGCACCTAGCATGGTCTCCTGCAGAAAGGAAGAGGTTCCGCAGCTATTCCAAGTTGGCCCGGAGTCCGCGGCGATTCCCAGCCAGAGCTGGGCGTGCCACGACCAAGTACTTAGAATTACATAATGAGAGATGATAAAAAAAATGAATAGCAAGGATTTCTTTGAATAGAAGATAAACATACAATCGTTTCGAAGAGGGATACGGCCTGGTTACATATGGCAATTAAATCATCGTCTCGGATTAAATACATAAGGTTTAGACTGGAATTCGTAAGTAACCCGGTATAATATGCGTTGGGAGATCCTGATGATCAAACGTCAGGAACTACGTTTGACGAGGTACGTTTTGTCATCCTTTGTGTTTTAGGGTTAATTTTATAGTGTCCTCTTTGGTCAACTGTGCGGCTTCTTTTCAAAACCTCTTTAGATGAGATTGTCTTGTCCCCCCCCCCGTAGTATGCAACCAACACCAAATAAGGCGCACCTTTCTGCTTAACACGTTGACTGCCAACGCCGCCGATAGGCGGCAATGGCGCTGTCCGCAAAATCCGCCGCCGCCGAGAGGCGGCAGCAAACCAATGCTAAACATATGCGTTAGTATGGCGTCGGCGTTTACGGGAAGACGTTGTGTTGTTTATGGCTCTTCATGAAAGACCTAAGCTGCATTTTAGAATGCTTGGTTTCTAATTTCAATTAATTAAGTTTGAGTCACCCCATATTTCATAAATGGCTCAATTTAGGAAGTGTAAATATAATAGGATACTAACTGAAGAAGATTTAGACATTGAAACTGAAGATTCTGATGGGGATTACATATTTTCATGTTCTGACTCTGATGCATCAATTGACAATCAAGATGGTGGTGCAAATGATGATGGAATTGATGACGTCATTGATGACGTCGCAGTTGGGGCTTCAGAGAATCCTTTTAAATGGAATGATATAAATTCGCAGAAGAAAACATTTAATTTTGTTAGCCATCCATCTTTGTTAGTAAATGCTTTGGGTAATGAGCCAATTGATTATTTTAATTTGTTATTGGATGATACTATTATTGATTCAGTTGTTGCTAATACTAACAGATATGCCGAAACCCTTTTTCTTAGTGAAACCACCCGTGAAGCAGCAAGGATTACTGCATGGAAAGATGTTACTTCACAAGAGCTAAAGACTTTTTTAGGCCTATATTTACATATGGGTAACATCAAAATAAATAGAATGGCTGATTACTGGAAGATAGATGATCTATATAGTTTACCTTGTTTTTCTGCTAATATGTCAAGAAACAGATTTTGCCTGATCCTTAGAAACCTTCATTTTTCATCTCTGGAAGTTGAAAATGAATTCAAAACTGATAGACTTCGTAAAATTCGGCCTCTGCTGGATTATTTCAATGAAAAAATGAAAAGTTTATATGTTCCTGGCAAGCAATTATCGTTAGATGAAGCAATGGTTCTTTGGAGGGGACGACTGTGTTTTAGGCAGTATATAAAAGGAAAGAGGCACAAGTATGGCATAAAAATATATGTGCTTACAGAACCAAATGGACTCATTTTGAAAATTTTAGTATACAGTGGAGCAAATGATGAGGAAACAAATGGAAAAGGACATACAACTAAAGTTGTTATGCATTTGCTTGAAGAAAGGCTTGATTTCGGCCACAGTGTGTACATGGATAATTATTATAATAGTGTTGATCTAGCTACAGTATTACTGACAAGAAAAACATTTTGCACAGGAACACTAAGATCAAATAGGAAAAATAATCCCAAAGAAGTTACTCAAGCAAAACTAAAGAAAGGAGAGGTCATAAGCCAGCATTGCAATGGAGTGACCGTCGCTAAATGGAAAGACAAATCGGAGGTTTTGTTCATCACAACTGAGCATTCAGATGAAATAATTCAAACAACCAATAGAAGAGGAAATGAAAAGGAAAAGCCTGAAGCAATTGTAAAATACAATTCATTCATGAGCGGTGTAGATTTTCAGGACCAAATGATGTCCTATTATCTTCATGATCGTAAAACTCTCAGGTGGTATAAAAAATTAGGCCTACATATAATCCAACTCCTACTTTTGAATGCTTTTTTTCTTTTCAATAAGTTTTCTAACCAAAAGAAAAACCTATATGAATTTCGACATGAAGTCATAAGGAAATTGCTACCATTGAAAAGAAAGTCAGAAGAGAAAGTATCAAGAGAGCACATTCCTACCAAGATAAAAAAGCTTGATCATCAAGACAGAATTTCCAGAAAAAGATGCAAGAGTTGTTCGAAAAATAATAAGAGATCTGATACTATTTATGAGTGTATGGCCTGTCCAGATTCACCTGGTCTATGCTTGGACAAATGTTTCAAGGAATATCATAAATAATGTAAATACTTATGACTTGTAATAATGAGTATAGGGCTTATATTTGTTATTTTGACTGATAGCCTAGTACGGTACATAGTTTTATTGAAAGTGTGTCTTATGTTTGAAAATGTTCTTATTGTCAATATTGGAAGTAATTCTTTTTATGTATTCTTTTTTATTTACACTGGAGGCATAGTACGGTAGGGTCTACTGTATCTTTTTTGTATTTTTATTTCTTATTTTCACTGAAGGCAGTAATCGTTTTATTGAAAGTGTGTCTTATGTTTGAAAATGTTCTTATTGTCAATATTGGAAGTAATTCTTTTTATGTATTATTTTTTATTTACACTGGAGGCATAGTACGGTAGGGTCTACTGTATCTTTTTTGTATTTTTATTTCTTATTTTCACTGAAGGCAGTAATTGTTTTATTGAAATTATTTTTGAAATATTCTTATTGTCAATGTCGGAAGATTTTTTTTAGGCCTATGAGCCAGTATGGATTTGTATTTGTTATTTTCGGTGAAGGCCTACATAGTTTATTGATTTTACATTTATTGTCAATTTTGGATGTTTTTAGGCCTATGTGTTTTATGTTATTTTCAGTGAATGCCTAGTACGGTACGCCAAGGCCTACCTAGTTTTATCGAATTTTTGAAATGTTCTTATTCTCAATTTTTATATGTATATTTTTTCTCATAAAAATATAAAGTACAATATATTAGTTGTTTTATACCTTTCCTTTCAAAAAAGTGACCATAATTTTCACAACGATAAAAAAATCTCAATGACGCCTATCGGCGGTCCGTGGGATATAAGAAAAGCGATCGGCGCTATATGCCGATGACGCCTATAGGCGGCGCCTGCATTTTCTTCATAAAAAAGTATTCAAATTGAAAAAAAAAAACTTTTTATGCAATATATAATCAAAAATATAACTTTGAAACTCTATAATTAGCATCGGTTTCTGGGGTTATTCTATCGGCGGCATTGGCAGTCAACGTGTTAAGGGCGTTTCACACTCGGGTCGATGAATTCACCCATAGTACAATAGTTCAGGGGGCGATTGCAGCGCATTGAGACATTTTTCTTGTCTTTGAGGTTTATTTATCACTAATATGGGTTCTGAAATGCGCCACAAGATTGTCCTTTCTCAAACTTGCATTTGAAAGGCTTCTTACCAGTGTGAGTAAGTGCCTGTCTTAAATTTAGGCTGAGCTTTGTTTGCAAACTGATAAGGAAAAATGTTGCATAAGAAAGGTTTCTCACCAGTGTGATTATATGAATAGCTTTTAAGCTGAACTTTCGTTGCAGCCTGATAAGGGCAAAAGTGGCATTTGAAAGGCTTCTTACCAGCGTAAGTGCATGTGTTTTAACTTGTACCTTTGTTGCAACCTGATATTGGCAAAGGCTGCATTTGAAAGGCTTATCCCCAGTGTGTATATAAATGGCTTTTAAGTTGATCTATCCTTGCAGCCTGATAAGGGCAAAGGTGCATTTGAAAGGCTTCTCGTCAGGGTGAGTATATGTATGGCTTTTAAGATGACCTTTCGTTGCTGCATGATATGGGCAAAAACAGAAATTGATTGCCTTCTCACCAGTATGGTTCTTAAATGTATGCTTACTCGGGAACGCCCCCCCACCCCCCAATTTTTTATGAATTAAATTTGCTAAAATTCTAAGAAAACAAATAAAATACAATTCTAAAAAAATTTAGGCTGAGCTTTGTTTGCAAACTGATAAGGAAAAATGTTGCATAAGAAAGGTTTCTCACCAGTGTGATTATATGAATAGCTTTTAAGCTGAACTTTCGTTGCAGCCTGATAAGGGCAAAGGTGGCATTTGAAAGGCTTCTTACCAGCGTAAGTGCATGTGTTTTAACTTGCACCTTTGTTGCAACCTGATATTGGCAAAGGCTGCATTTGAAAGGCTTATCTCTAGTGTGTATATAAATGGCTTTTAAGTTGATCTATCCTTGCAGCCTGATAAGGGCAAAGGTGCATTTGAAAGGCTTCTCGTCAGGGTGAGTATATGTATGGCTTTTAAGATGACCTTTCGTTGCTGCATGATATGGGCAAAAACAGAAATTGAATGCCTTCTCACCAGTATGGTTCTTAAATGTATGCTTACTCGGGAACGCCCCCCCACCCCCCAATTTTTTATGGATTAAATTTGCTAAAATTCTTAGAAAACAAATAAAATACAATTCTAAAAAAATTGTAATTTTTTTCTAAAATTAATATTTACAAAAATATAAGGGTGGCACCTCTAGGTGCCACTGCTAACATAAGATCTAATACAAAGAGCGATTTACCAAAAATGGTTTTACATTTTTTGCATTCAAAATTTATTGTGAAATACATACCAGCAGCTAATATGAAGAGGAACCTTGCATTTCTTGCATTGGATTCTTGTTCGTTTGTGACAATGTGCGCAATGTGCGTGATTACATTTTTCTTTAATGTGTTCGTCCAACTTGTTGTCAGTGCGGACCGATGGATGAACCCGAGAGCTTACTGAAGATCCACACGCCGTTGATTTATTAGGGGCCTTCTTATATTTTCCAAGATAACATTGCACTATATTACGGCGGAATTCACAGTATGTTACTTGTTTTTCACCCATTGCCTGATATATTTTCCATGCATTCTGACAGGCAGCATCAATGCCAAAAGCAAACAGAGGAAACCACCATTTTTTTCCTCGAAGAGAGATTCTCTGACTATCGACATTTTCATCGAACCTGTCCACACCACCCATAAATTTATTATACATGGAAACCACCTTTGGGCAAGGAACAGTAATTTTTGTTCTTTTATTATTGAATAAAGCAACTCTATGTATAGAAGAGACTGGATGAATACCATAGGCATTTGAAACCAAGGTGACAATGTTGTTGTCATTCCACCTAACAATTGCAAGTTCAGATGTTGTTTTCATACACATTGCACCACGTCCTTTCTTCTTCATTTCTTTGGGGTATTCTAATGGGCATTTCTGTGTTTGATTTTCTTTTATTGTCCCAGTTCCAAAATGTCCAAGTTCTGTGAGTTTGTCCAAAAGGGGCAAGCCAGTGAAAAAATGATCAAAGTACAATTTGTAAGATACACCTTTAGGCAGAGTGGAAAGAAACTGCAGAACAACTGAAGCTCCGAGCCCATACGTTTCTTGTTCAGGAAGCGGACTTACTTTTGACCCTTCATACGGAATGAATTGAATTAGATAACCTGAAGGAGTACAGGCAGACCACAATTTGTAACCAAATCTGATTGGTTTTCCATGAATGTGTTGCTTGCAACCATGCCTCCCATAGTAAGGTACCATTGTTTCATCAATTGATATTTCAAGTGAAGAAACCTTTTCGAAATTCTGAAGAAAAGATCTGTTCAATAAACTGAAGTAATCAGCAAGTTTAGCATATTTATCATTTATTGGAAGTTGCAAATTATCGGAAGCATGAAGAAATTGATGAATTTCTAAAAATCGGTTCCTTCTCATAGCTGAGGCAACTAGTTCATTATAAACATCTATTTTTATTTCCCAAAACATTCTAATATGTTTGGGGCTCAGATAACCAGTCAAAAGAAGAATAGCAATGTATACTTTCATTTCCTCTCGTGTAACATCGAGAGAATGATTACGTTGCATCGCATATTTATTAGACATATCAACTAATAATGTTACTATTTTATCTCTAAAAACAGATTCCCAACTCTCCACAATAGACAGTTGTTCTAATATTTTTTCATTTTTTGCACCTAATTCAGGTATTGGTTTTGAAAATGTCTCAGTTGATTTCCAATGCCTAACTTTTCTAATCTTAGAACTGATAAGCCTACTTACATTTGTTTCATCAGGGCCTCTATAGACAATCTCTGCTTCATTTGTGAGCTGTGCTGGCGTGAGATGATTCAAGTTTCTATCATTTTCATTATCCGAGTCAATATCCGTTATTTCTCCTTCATTTGGAGGTAATACAATTATTGACTGAATATCAGATGCTCTTGGTAATTCATCTTTGTCAGCAAGAAACATCGCCTCATCATCTTGAGTTTCTAAAATCTCCAAAATTTTCTCCAATGAAATGCTGTAAAAATAAAAATATATATTATAAATAATAAAAGTTAAATCAGCATACATAGCAGTATCATAAATTTCACACATACATAAATGTAAATGTAATAGAAATGAAGTAAAAATATTCTAAAGTGACATGTGGCTTCCAAATCTTATAGTTTCTTACCTTATACTGCGATTTTCAGCGATTTTTTTGTGAGCACTGAGTGAATTTGTGGCTGTCGACTGGGAATGCATGGAGTTGTTTTCGGCGTATTTTCCTGGACTTTCAGATCTTGAATATATGCTATTAGTCCAATTTGGGTCATGCGCAATGGCTCGAGGTGGCGATGAAATCATACCGCTAAATTGTGGAATAACTTCGAGGTTACTGGACGAACGCAATTTCATCTGAAAAAGAAAAAGAATAGGTTATTTTACAATCTCTCTGCTGTACAAGAGAGCATTCCTGCAGTAAGCCAAATAAAAGTAACCTATAATACTTCAAGTTTTGGTTTTGCACTTATGTTTGTGGTTTTTCATCCAATTAAAATACAGAAATGCCTTAGGTTATTCAAAGTTTACAAACGAGTAAGCACATGCCAAAAAATTGGAGTGTGCAAGGTATATATTATTAGATCTTTTACATATCCAGTCTTACAATCGCAAAATATAAACCATTTTTATGACAAACTTGTCTTTTGTTTGGATTGTATTTCCTGTAATGGAGTCTTCCTCTCCAAAGGAGAGTATGCAAAGGTCTATGGAAGGAATCAACTTTGATTTAAATTTCTGTTTAATTAGATCCAGTACAGGTTTGGTTTTTAGTATCTTCCTAATTCTTTCAATCATATTATTGCTAAAATGCAAGACCTTAATATTTGTAGAAAGTAATCTCTTGACATTAGTTTTCTGAATATCTTCTGTTCATGAAGTTCACTACTTGACCAATAATCATTTAGCCTTTTCTTTTTCTTTTTTTTCTGAGACTTGTAAAGTGCCAGATAAGCAACAAAAAATAGCTATATTTTGTTGGCATCCATTTCTTTGAAGCTGGATAGGTGGCTATTCAGTTTGTATGAATTTCTTTGCTTCAAAAATTTATAATAGGCATTTGAATGTGTGACAATTATATGTATTTATCATATCTTCGTTGATAAACTGTTCAAAACCTATTTCTTTGGAATTTGGTATAATGAAGCATGATGAAGTCAAACATGATAGTGAAGATTCAAACAAGGCAGTGAGGGCAGGAAATTTGAGGCAGATACCCAAGGCCAAAAATTGGCATCTTATGTCAGTTTGCATGGCTGAGGGTTGGACTATTCATTTCTACTCTAGTGCCACTCTTTTCTTTATCTAAAACTTTGATACTATCACTGGCAAATTCAGATAATGCTTCAGAGGGCCAGCTATCATCACTAAATAAGCTGCTTAAGTCATCTGAGCCTGCATTTTTTTAGCAAATCACTCGGATTGTCACCTATTTGACCCTTTAAATTTGATGTGAAAAATTGCTAAACTTTTATACTTGGCATTCTGAGAGGTACTGATTTGAAATGGAAAAATATTTTAAACATTGCAACTAAGAGAAGAATGCAAAAGGGAAAGATGAAAAATTTCAGCGCTTTGGGCAATAAAAGGAGAAAAAAAGAAGCTAAAATCTATATATGGACTAATCACATTCAACCATTATTAGAGATTTTATCCATATACTGCCAATTAGCAGCCAAACAATTAAAGAGTAGAGTATATATATATATATATATATATATATATATATATATATATATATATATATATATATATATATATATATATATGAAAAGAAACTCACACACGCATATTTGTGTATATTTTAGATTTACCTAAGGATGACCAATTTAAATATGCAAATATATAGTAGAATTTGAAATGTTGTAGTACAATGCTGTATTACAAATTAGTTATCTATCATTCTATTCAGTTTATTCTTTTTTCTAGTTACTTTATTTCATTAATAATAATTTCTCAAATTTTATTAATGCTTCCTATGTAAATGGAGCACATTTACAGAGTATCAACCATTCACCCCCACTTCTTGGGAGCCTAGGACCAAATCCTCTGAATGGCATGGTAGACAGGTCAGAGTGGTGATTCTGGCTTGGTGACTAGCCTCAGAGCGTAGAAACCCACCGACTCCCGCTAACCTGGATCCAGAGTGTAGGTTCCTTCAGTAGTTGGGTCAATCCTTGCGGGCAGTGGAGCCGGGAGGATATGCTGCTCCTCCAGGCACAAGGGTACAACAGTGTGCACTTGAAATGGAGGGGTTGTGGTTCTCATCCAGCTTTGAGTTGTAGCTTGGGGTTTCTCCCCGAGCTAAACCATCCCCATTCTTGTGGGTAGACAAAGAATTGAGGGGATAGTCATAGAAGAAAAAATAGGTATGAGAGAGATAAAGGTGGGGAGGAGATGCACTAGTGTTCTCGGCCAGGAGGACATGCTGCTGCTCCTCCTGGTACCAAGCGTAGCATTTTTATAGGGCCTATTTAGCATCTGTGCCAAGTGTATCAGTCTATACCCACTAGGTACCCCACTTTGGGAGCTACTTCAAATAAGTGCAAATTAGCGGCAAATCTCTTACGATTAAAAAACAAAGATGAAGATAGGAAATTTTTGTCATTATAAGTTGTAATTACCTTTTCTTGGAGGGAGTCTTGTTTCCACAACTTACTGGGTGAATTCATAGATTTTGCACATAGTCCATCAACATCAGGAAAAGAACTCGTCTCTGCATGAAAGAATTCTTTACTAGCTTCTTCCTTCAATGAAATCTCTCCAATGTCCTGCTCAAAGAAGTAAAAAATTAAATTCCACACAGAGCAACCAGGATAACCAATGTGACCAATATTTTTTCATGTCACTAATGGATGTTTATCTTAAGGAAATTAGCTTGTGCTCTTTTCATAATTTAAAGTCACATTATTAATGTCTTATTTTAGGGATTTAGATATGTTCACTTTCATATGAAAAGAATGAGTGATCTATCAGATTGTAAAGATTAGTGGGTGCAACTATCAGGAGTGTGCATGTTGCTAATAGCTAAATAGCAGTTGGAAGTAATGAGGGGACACTGACTAAAGAAAGAATGGCAACTGGCTTAAGGGGAAAAATTAAATAAAATGATCAGTTAGCAATAACAGTGTCAAGAACCATGATAAGCAAGAATTAGCATCTCTCCTGAATTTATTATAGTTATTCTGAATACTTTTATGTGAGATGTCAACCAACATAGTATAAAATAGAAGAATGATAACAGAGGGTAGGTTGTGCTATATTCATTAAACTTCTTTATAGCAGATTGTACCATTGATCTAGGTATAGCCAAATGTTTAGATATAATGCTGAAATTGTTTTCCAACTTGTGGAAGTCAATAATCTTCAGCCATAAGTCAACGCTGAGATCCTTCATCTTTCCCATCATACTGGCAACAAAAGACTCACACAGATGGCATGTGTGTACTCCAAGTAATGTTTGTAACTAAGTGGCAAGGATATTACTAAAACGTTCAAGTGGGAGAATATTCTGGAATGCTCTATTCATGAAATACAGTGCTTGAAATGTGTATAATCATGAAATTATGATTTTCTTATTGTACAAATAATTTTGACTATGTAGCTTTTGTAATACTCCTGTTCTGGAATTGTTAAATTACATTAATAATTCTGAAACACATGTTTTACATACCTCTCCATATTCTTATAAATATATATTCAATATGTCATCATGTGACCTACCAATTTCAAGAAATAAGTACAAATATGGGATATTACTTGGTGTACAAATTATTTCGTCGCTAAGTGTATATACAAATGGGAAAGGCTATTATGCAAACATCTGGGTTCATAATTATCATCCTTTTTGAAAGCTCTATACTTGTTTGCATGTGTCAGCCTTATTTACCTAATGGTAGCTTTCTATCTGCTCGATTTCTGGCTCGCTCACCCAGGTGTCGAAGCATGGCGTACGGGACATCGTCGGGACCATGGGCGGTGTCAGCGCACGAAGCAAGAGGGGAACGCAACTTACTCAGAGTAAACCTGTTGGTGAATGGTTCTCCGCCTCTGGAGGTAAAGTTCAGTCGGCGGCCTTCCGCGATATCACGACGCGCATTGAAAGCTGGCGGAGCAGCATCCTGGCTAGAGAATGCGGTCCCATTTTCCTGGAGAACGGGAGGGGGTCCTGCGAGAACTTGCCCCGAATCCTTTTGACTCGCTTCCACACCTCTGCTAGAGGGATCTTCCCGTTAAGTGAAGACACGTATGCCCGCCAAGAAGAGTGGTGGGTGTGCTTTGAAATATACCGGAACCTATCCCTAGCCCGACGGAATTCACCGACAGTGAAATCGTTCACGCGGCGCTTATAGCACATGTAGGCATAACGTTTCTGCTTGAGGGCCGTCTCACACTCCGCTGAACACCGCGGGAGTATTCGGCGTGCAAAACGGCCAGACGTTCTAGGAATAGTAGTTAGGCCCGCGGCGATGAGGTTGCCGGAGAACTTAACAGCCTCATCTATCGACTTAAACTTATAGAAAATAGCCGTACGCTTGCAGGAGTCAGAACTCCAGCCGCTGTTGGTCGGACAATGCGCTGTCGCCTTCGAGGACTTATCGAGGGAGGATGTGCTCGCCATGCGAGTCTTTTCCTCCCTCTGCCTCGAAAGCTTATGCGATCGGGGAGGCTTCGGAGGCCGTGATCCCTACTTTGCAGGACCCACAGTCTCCGAGCCACCCAGCTTACCACTCGGTGTGGGCGAAAGAGCCAAACTCCTTTAGTGCTATCCTCCTTTCGGGGGGCAGCTTTTGGAATCCCGGAAGATGTCCTGGCGAGCAAATTCAGGGGTGTTGCCTACTGTGAGCCTAACGACTCGGTGGAGGCGCGTGGCCGCGTCGCTTTACGGAAAACGGTCACGGTGGGGGGAGGGAGGGGATCCCTGGTTTTAGCCGGGTCTGGATGTTGACCCAATGTTCCGCCAGCTTTACCAGGGAAGCGCCCGGGTAGGTAGAACCCCCAGAAGGGTTCCGAATGGGCGCGGAAACGACTATGCTCGTAGGCCTGGAGGGGGAAGAAGCAGAAGGTGTCTTTCATACTATTTAGGCATAGGATGTTCCAGGCAGCGCCGGGCGTGCTAGGACCAAGTCTCGGAAGGAGAGACGCTCCTGTGCCTGAACAGCCAGGATTTCTTTCTCAATGAGATAAGCACCACATTGCATCGAAGAAACAGGGTGCGTCTCTTCGCAATTGACACACTTAGCCACACAGAATTTGGATTTATCGTGTTGGGCCTTGGAGCTATTCACACAGACTTCGAGTAACCCCGACTAGGCACGTCGAGAGGAGCGATTAGTATGGCCGAAGCGGTGACAGTAATAGCACCTCCGCAGCAGTGGTACGGATGTCTTCACGCAGTAGCGGTACCAACCGGCACGCACCAACTCAGAGAGCTTGTCACAATCGAACGTGACGAAGAATGTAGGGGTGGGTCTCGAGGCCACTCCCTGTTTTCTCATCACACGTTCGACCTTGACTGCCCTGTGGTCGGCCAGGTCTAGAGTAATGTCATCTATGGAGTAGTTCAAAAGTTCCTTTGCATAAACTACTCCTTTCACGAAGCTCATGGTAGAATGCGGCGTCACACTCACAGGGGTGCCATCAAGTGTTCGAAGAGCCCTAATCCGACGCATTCTCCAGAAGGTTCCCGTCCGAGAAACGGGTCACCTTCGGCTCTCTACCAATCATACTAGCTAAAGCTCTCAAAGATGGGTCATGTTGCCCTTAGCCAACCAGGAATGGTTGGTAATGGGCTACCTGCTGGCATTTTTGCAGACCCCTGGGAAAATAAAGGGGAAACTACCGCTGGAAAGAGTGAGGCACACGAGGGCGACTCCAAGGAAGGGGTAGCCCCCTGCCCCCGTAGGCAATGGTGATGAGTAAGCCTCCTCTCCAGTCAGAGTTTTGGAGGTTCTGGTTCTTATACGAAAGAACAGGGAAGGGACCTCCATTTTTTTTCAGTGCATCTGTCCGAGGGCGGCTCCGAAGGTGGATGAGGGGAGATTTTTGTTTTTTTCATCATTGGGCATGGTGACCCGATTTGTTCTGCAGGATGCATACGCTAATCACCCCTCGCAGTAGCCCGCTTTGCGAGGGGTTTGTATGGGGCTGGCAGAGCCAGGTGCCGCCATTTAGGCCACCCCTCCCGCCTGGTGACCTGGCAGCCCTTCGGCATGGCGGCTCCACCTTGGGCACGGCATAAAAAGATAGATAGTGAAGTGAGAAGGAAAGGGAATGTGAGGAAGGTATGGGTGGGGATGAAGCAGGTTGTTAAAAACACACCATCCCAAACTGGAGCTCAGGGGTTAGGGAACATTGTCCCCTCCCCTCTCAGCCTCAATCCCGGATAGTTGACTGAGAAGGTGGTCAGCATCTACCCTTTAAAAATAGAGGCTAACCAGAGACAGTTGTGGGAGAGGTTGTAGGAGAAGTGAGGAAGTAGGGGAGAAACACAGGTTGACTGAAAGAAGAGGTTAAGCTGGGGCTGGACGGGGCGCTGAGTCCCGTCAGCAAGGCAAATCGCCTTGCCCCTTACGGGGCTGCTGAGGCGATAGTGCTTTTGATGGCCAGAAGAGATCTGCGTTCTACCTCCGGGAATCCTCCATATCTCCAAGCTAAGCATGGAGGGCAAATTCCTTATGGAATTAAGGGGACTGGGCCAACTGCCTAAGCGGGAGTAACTGTTGAGCTTGTCTCCTCTCATTAACTGTTAAATGTCTGTTTACAGACCACTCCTAGTATAAGGGTTTTGCAGCTGCACCCCTAACAGGATTGGGGACAGCCAAGAGGATGAACAATTTACACCTGACATGTCGTCTCTGTTCTTCTAATCAATATAAATACCTCCTTTCAGACAGTTGAAGTACAGCTACACCTGGAATAGATGTGCTGCTATTACTAAATACATCCACCATAAACCAACTAAGATGAAGGGGTTTACAGAGCAACATAGCAGTCACAGTTGCCAAGGCACTTTTTCCTTCTCAATGACTTGAATGATAGGCACCCCTTCTGGGGGAACTACACAATCCCAGGAGTCAGCTGCTTGCCAACCTGATTCATGAAATGGAGATGTTCTAAGTGTGGATGAGTTTTGCATCACTGCCAAGGAACTGGTTCATTTTCCTGTCTCAATCTGTCCCTGTGCTTTCTGGATGCAGAGACTGAATTTGGGTGGGAGCTGGTTGATGTCCTCCATGGTAGAGATCACTTTCCCATTCAACAATCATTTTGGGGGCTGCTGCTGCTGCCTGGAAAATAGTCGCCATGGAGTTTTGATTGGGCACAGTGGTCGACATTTCAGTAAATTACTGAATTCTCTGTCTAGTTTAGGTCAATTACTGTGGGCCTAACTACTCTACCTAGAATGGTTGGTCACTTTGCACACTGTCTACTTCCTAATTCAAAGATGACAGAAAATGTTTTTAAGTCATCGTGATATTAGGGGATAGGTCCAAGGAAATAGTCATGGCACAATGGCACACAAATTTAAGTTTTCTTTGGTTGTCTCCTTTCTTCTTTGCCAGGCAGCCCAGGGGCTGGCATGATTGCTGTGATGTACAAGGTGCAGAATGTATTTGTTTTCAATTTTGAACTGCTTATTTTATGCATAGTTTTGCAACCTTCCAAATAGGTTTTACTTCTTAAGGGAAGGGACAACTACTATCCATAGTGATGCAGGCAAAGTGACTCAGCGCACCAGGAAGCCAATCAACAAGTTGAAACACCCATTGGAGCCAGACATGACATTGTTATTCTCCAATGAGAGGAATTCCTGCTAAAACACATAGGGACATGTTCAGATTCATTCACAAACACCAACAAGGTGATTTAATGCCTCTCCACTTCTTCCCTGAGTGGCTCAGGCTAAATACTGATGGTTCAATCCATGATCTGTGTGAGCTGGTGAAGTCTTGAATTGATTGGGTAGCTGCAGGGAGGCTTTATTGTGGCAGCAAGACTCTACACCTTACTAGACCAGCTGGAAGACCCAAGTTTGGCTGCCAGAGAACTTCTTCAATCATGCAGAACCTGACATTTAACCTCCCAACTCATCTAACTACGACACACTCAACTTCCATGTGTTGGGTGTAGTGGAACAAGAGACTAACAAATCCAGCTGCAACAAAAATAATGAGCTGAAGGCAGGATTACCAGGGCCTTCAAGGACCTAAAATGGGAGATGGTGATGAAAGCCAGTGGTTAGTTTCAAAGTTGCCTGGAGGCTGTCATCGAGGCCACAGGTGAGTTGATTAAGTAAGATTGGCAGAACATGAATGAATACTATCCACACCCTGTGGTCACTATGAGGTAGGTAGATATTTTTATCTATCACACACATATGCAAATGACACCAAGGGCACAAGTCACTGCAATTAAAATTTCAGCTTAGTACTAGGTTACTTTAAAATCTCTAAAGGAAAAAAGCATACAAAAAAATAAATAAAAAAATGAACATATAAAACAGACAAGAAGAAGAAAGAAGCATGCTCTGGCATCAGGGGGAGGCCCACCTCCCCCCTTATTAAGTTATTTTCCTCCCAACCAATAAATGATATAAAAAAGCTTTTGAATTAATGATAATGATGGGGACTACATTAATGAATCAATGATAATGATGGGGATTACATTAATGAATCAATGATAATGATGAAGATTACATTAATGAAGCAATGATAATGATTGGGATTACATTAGTGAATCAATGATAATGATGGGTAGTACATTAATGAATCCATGATAATGATGGGGATTACATTAATGAATCAATGATAATGATGAAGATTACATTAATGAAGCAATGATAATGATTGGGATTAGATTAATGAATCAATGATAATGATGGGGATTACATTAATAAATCAATTATAATGATGGGTATTACATTAGTGAATCAATGATAATGATGGGTAGTATATTAATGAATCCATGATAATGATGGGGATTACATTAATGAATCAATGATAATGATGGTGATTACATTAATAAATCAATGATAATGATGGGGATTACATTAATGAATCAATGATAATGTGGATTACATTAATGAATCAGTGATAATGATGGGGATTACATTAATGAATCAATGATAATGATGGGGATTACATTAATGATTGAATTCTAATGAAATTCAGCTTTTCTCTTATCCAAATTTTTTGTCCTAATTATGGGATGACCTGATGCAATCCTTTCCCAAAATAGCTTAACTTATTTTCTTAAATTTGAATAATCCATTCTGGTTAAGCAGAATTGATGAAACAGCTAATCAAAATACAAAACAAAAGCAAAAAATTATCAGAAATGAAACAAATGCCTAAGATTAGGTACACTACCTTCAGCGACCTTGGCAAGCCACCAATGATTTAATAATTAAAAACTATCAGAGCAGTGGAGTGTAAAATACCATTAAGACATAAGGAAATAATTAAAAGATAAGAGTTAAATACTACTGGGCCTCTGGTCCAGATGACATTCATTCTAGGTTACTTAAAAAGGTATGGAAAGCATTGCAGTAGCTCTGGAAAAAATATATACTAGATTGCTCATTTTTGGAGAAGGGCCAAATGATTGGAAAATAGCAAATGTATTCTCCCTTTTTAAGAAGGGAAGAAGATCTAAATAACTTAAGGCCAGTATGTTTACCTTTGAGTTGTTAAGAGTATAAGCAATAGCATGGATTTAGAGCAGCTAAATTATGTTTAACAAACTTAATGGAATTTATGGATTGTGTAGCAAAACAATTGTATAAAAGAGTAATGTAATTTGCTTAGGTTTTAACAAAGTCTTTGACAATATTTCATTTCAGAGACTGGATAATAGATTAAAAAGGCCTGGGATGTGTTGGAGAGTATTGAATTGGATAGCTGAATGGCTAAAAGATATGTTAAGTGGAGTAAAGTCACAGTGGAGTCACTGGAGTGATATTATCAGTGGGGTCCTCAGGGATCAGTTCTGGGTCCATTATTTTTGTAGTCTATATAAATGACCTTGGCAAAGCAGTTAATATCAATGGTAATTTTTTGCAGATGAGACAAATTGGTAGCTTCAGTAAGAGAAATTAAGAGTAACTTTAAAAATGCAAATTTATACATATGGGAAGAGATATTACAGAATTGAGCTATGAAATGGATGAGCATTGGCTGAACTCAGTTGAGGCTGAGAAGGTAATAGATGAATCACTGAGCTTTTCTAAGTAGTGTATTGAAGCAAAAAATAGAGCAAATAGTTGTTATGATTCATTAAGATAAATGTTGGTTATAAATTTAAGAATGTTATCTTTAAAATTGATCACTCATGTGTTAGCCTACATTTAGTTATTTTATACAGACATGGTTCCCACATTTTAGACATGATATGAACCTGCAAGTTAGTGCAAAGGAGGGCAACAAAGTTATTGCCTTCCCTGAGGTACCTTGAATATGTAGATTGAGGATATTAAATATGTTTTCAATAGAAAGGTTTGCGAGAGGAAAGGGGGCCATTAGTAGGAGCCCCACTCATATAGATGGGAGAGGTTCTGTTTACACAACACTCCATGAAAAGGACATTTAAACATGCATGATAAATGTATAAACTCTACTATCATTATTTATTACTAAGAAATGGCAATCTTGAATGATAATATTGGTGTGAAGAAAATATTAAATAATATTTGCCATTATACAAAAATTCAGCAAGAAACTAAAAAAAAACAAAAGATTACCTTTTCTTGGTGAAGGTCTTTTTGCAAAAACTCACAGGTAGTATTTGGGAGAGTGTTTTCAGATTTTGCACACAATACATCAAAAGTAACAGAAGAGCTCATCTCTCCATGGACAAATTCTTCATTAACTTCTTCCTTCAATGAAATCTCACCAAAGTCCTGTTTGAAGAAGTAAAGAATTTAATTCCTTACAGAGCATTTAGAAATCACTGTTGTATTCTTTTCATACATTTATATTCATGTTTTTAATGGCTTCTTTCGAGATTTAGATATGTTTACTTTCAGGTGAAAATAATGAGTGATGGATTAGATTGCAAAGATCAGTGACTGTAACTAAAAGAAGTGTGCAAGCTGCTAACAGCTAAATATTGGTGTCAAAATGTGGTTTTTTTTTTGGTTTTTTTAAGGGGCTATCTGGCGACTGCCCACTTGGGCATAAGTCGCCGCAAACAAACAGCCCAGTTGTAGGCTACTTTAAAATAAAATTTTTAACAGAAACAACAATAAAATGGGATAATAATCAGGGAGCAACCTCCGGCGTCGGGAGGAGGTCCCCCTTCCCCAGGTGCAGGAGCCTGCGACCTACAAAACAAACAAACAAACAACAATAACAAAAAACAACAAGTTAAATACAAGGGAGAAGGCCGGACTCCCCCCAAAAGTCTATCAGCCACCAGTCATGGTGCACGCACTCGACCCGAGTACAAGGGACAGGCGGTAGCGACCCCGCCCACCCCGGTACTGGGACAGGTAACGTACGCGAAGATCACCCAGACTGGGACACTTGACAAGAATGTGCCCAACAGTCTGGGGGACGACGTAGTCGTCACAATAGGGCGCAGGCGAGCGCTCCATCAAATAGCGATGCGTCACACGAGTATGTCCGATTCGGAGACGACAGAAAGCGACATGAAGCCGTCGCGGAATTGAGGGATAGGTTTATGGGAGCAGTCGCGGCCCAATGGCACGCAACTTTAAGTTCCCTTCGACCGTCTCCCATCTTCTTGCCAAGCAATCCGAAGAGCTGCCGGTATTCCTGCCATGTAGTCGGTGTGAGGAAGAGCGAAACGCTGGTCCGGTCGAAGAGTTCTCGCGGACTCTTTGGCGCCCTCATTCCCCGCAATTCCTACATGTCCAGGAACCCAGCAGAAGATAATCTCAACATCCGCCCGGGTCGCCAAAACCGTGGCGTCACGGATATCGCGAACCAGGAGATGCGGAGATTCCAATGCCCCGAGAGCACTCAGGGCGCTTTGTGAGTCGCTATAGATCACAATCCGGTCTCCGAACTGGGCACGTCGCGTAATCTCCCGTACCGAGTAGTGTATTGCCACCAGTTCGGCCGTGAAGACAGACGCAGATCCTGGCAGAGCCCCGCTGACTTCAAACAGAGGGGATACGGCGTGGAAGCCGACCCCCTCTTGGGACTAGGAGCCATCCGTATACACTGGCACGGTTCCAGCGTGACACGAGGTGTGCTCCAAAGAGGTAGAACGAAATACTCCCGGCGCTATATAAGCTTTGGGAACAGAGGCGTGGCGACAAATAGCCAAATGTGGTACCCTCTAGGGTGGCATCCTGGACAGAACCAGGTGTGCCCCTGGCCCGAGAGCTATACCTAACTCTCAAAGGAGTTTCCTGGCCATAAACCCAAAGGGCTTAGGGTATGACTCGCGTCTCTCGGCGGAATGGGTACCGACGAGATCAGCTGTGGATGCAGACAGAGCTGTTGGCGACTGAGAGAGGCGCCGGGCTCGCGAGTACAGGCGAGTGATGCACTGCACGCGGCGTAGAGCGAGTGGCATCTCCCCAGCATCGACCAACAGGCTCTCAATGGGGGAAGTGCGGAAGGCACCGGTCGCAAGGCGAAGGCCGGTGTGGTGGATCGAATCCACCTTCCGCAATAAACGCTCGGCTGCGGATGCATAAAACTCGCATTCGTAGTCGAGCTTCGAGCGAACAAAGGATCGATAAAAAAGTAAGGCAGTAGCCCTATCAGCGCCACGGAGAATATCCATGGCACGGGTACAACAGACCCTAAGGCTGCGAATATGAGCCTCCCAGGTGAAGCGTCCGTCAAATACAAGACCAAGGAAACAGTACGATTCAACCACTTCCAGGCACACCCCATTAAGAAACAAATCTGGGTTGGGGTGGAGCCGTGGATAGCGGCAGAAGTGCACCACCTTAGTCTTGGCCAAAGAAAACCGAAATCTGTGCGCTTCGGAATAGCGAGAGACGCGGTTCAATGCAAAGAGTGTGACACTGAAGACACTTCATTGCGGGACACCATCTTCCTGCTCCTTTGGGCCGGAGAGAGCTCCACCCTACCCGTACGCGGAATCGACGATCCCGCAAAAGATTGCTATATAAACATTGGGAGGCATCCCCTCGCCCCCATTGTGTGGAGAGTCTCCATGATACCGTATCGCCATGCGGTATTATAGGCCTTCTCCAGATCGAAAAACACTGTGGCGTAGTGCTGTCTACGAAGGAAGTCCTCGCAGACGGTATTTTCCAGTCGGAGCAGAGCATCCGACATAGAGTGGAACTTGCGGATGCTATACTGTGCAGAAGACAGATGGCTTCCGCTGTCCAGGAAGAAGGCTAATCTAACATTTACCAATTTCTCCATCAAATTGCACGCCCAAGAGGTTATTGAGATCGGGCGGAAACCGGCACAGGTAGAGTGATCTCTCCCCGGCTTGCGAAAGGCGAGCACAGTAGCGAGTCGCCAGGAACCTGGGGGAAGACCCTCCACCCAGATCCTGTTGAACAAATCTAACATAAAAGCCATGCCTCGCTCACCCAGGTGTCGAATCATGGCGTACGGGACATCGTCCGGAACATGGGTGGTGTCTGCGCACGAAGCAAAAGCGGAGCGTAACTCACTCACAGTAAACATGTCGTTGAAGGGTTTTCCGCCTCTGGAGGTAAAGTCCAGCCGGCGGCCTTCCGCGACATCACGACGTGCATTGAATGCTGGCGAAGCAGCATTCCGGCTAGAGAATGCGGAGAAAGCGGTCGCGAAGGATTCCTCCAAAGACGCGTGGTCCGAGATTGCGGTCCCATTCTCCTGGAGAACGGGAGGGGTTCCTGCTAGAATCTGCCTCGAATCCTTTTGACTCGCCTCCACACCTCTACCAGAGGGCTCTTCCCGTTAAATGAAGACACGTATGCCCGCCAAGAAGAGCGGCGGGCGTGCTTCGAAATATACCGGAATCTAGCCCTACCTCGACGAAATTCAGCCACAGTGAAATCGTTCGGGCGGCGCTTATAGCGCATGTAGGCATAACGCTTCTGTTTGAGGGCCGTCTCACACTCGGCCGACCACCATGGAAGTGGGCGGCGTGCAAAATAGCCAGACGTTCTGGGAATAGTAATCAGGCCCGCGGCGATGAGGTCGCGGGAGAAGAACTCAACGGCCTCATCTACCGACCTAAGCTCCTCGACTGAGATAGAGAATTCAGTCACTTCCTGAAATGCAGGCCACCGCGCCAACGCCAAGCACCACTGAGGTGGGCTCTCAGGGGGTAGTTGCCCTGAAAATGTTATTTGAATGGGAAAGTGATCACTACCATGGAGGTCATCGATCACCCCCCCACCCAATCAAAATCAGGCTGTGCATCCGAAGAGCACAAAGATAGATCAAGGCAAGAAAATGAAGTGGATATCGAGCATGGATGCGTAAACTCATCCACATTTAGGACACCCATCTTAAGCTCTTCGATCAGATCGGCAAGGACTTGTCCCCTGGGATTTATTGAGTAATCTCCCCAGAGGGGATGCCTGTCATTCAGATCTCCAAGCAAGAGAAAGGGCCTCGGCAACCGTGCTACGACACGGCAGAAGTCCTCCACGTCGAGGGTCAGCTGACGGTGGAATGTACGCAGAAATGATAGTATACGTGCTATCCAGGTGAAGCTGCACAGCCACTGCCTGAAAGGAGGTATCTAAAGTGAAAGGAAGAACGGAGACATCATGCCGGGTGTAAACTGCGCATCCCCCAGCCAAGCCATCTCGTGGTGGTGGGGTCGCAAGGCCCTTATACCCCGGGTGGGCGGGCAGGGAACACGCGACTAGCATGGTCTCCTGCAGAAAAATAGCTAACAGGGAACGGGACGAGACGAGCCTACGCAGCTCCTCCCAGTTGACCCGGAGTCCACGGCAATTCCATTGAAGGAATATGCCTTCGAGGCCTAGCTCGGAGGAAACGCGAAGGCCATCTTCGAACAGAAGACCTTCATTGGAATGGCCGTAGTCTTCCCGGAGGCAGAACCCCGGGTGCTGTTGGCCAAACAAAGCGCTGAAGGCGCTGTCGCCTTCGAGGACTTATTGGGGGAGGTTGGGCTCGCCATGCGAGTCTTTTCCTCCCTCCGCCTCGAAACCTTAGGCGGGCATTGCGGCCTGGCGACCAGCTTCAGGGGTGTTGCCCCCTGTGAGTCTAACGAATCGGTGGAGGCCCTGGTTTTAGCCAGGGCTGGGTGTGAGCCCTTTTTGCCGCCAGCTTTACCAAGTGAGCGCCAGGGTGTAGTAGAACCCGCAGAAGGGCTCCGAATGAGCGCGGAAGAAACCGTCATCGCTGGCCTGGATGGGCCAGGAGCAGAGGTTGCCTTTCTAACTATTGAGGCATAAGACGTCACAGGCAGAGCCTGGTTCGCCACGACCAAGTCCTTAGCTTCACGGAATGAGAGTCGTTCCTGGGCCTGGACAGCCAGGATTTCTTTCTCAAGGAGATATGCACCACATTGCTTCAAAGAAGCGGGTTGCGGCTCTCCGCAATTGACACACTTGGCCACACATGATTTAGACTTATCGTGTGCAGCCTTAGAGCAATTTACACAAACTTCGGGTGACCGCGACTATGCACTTCTACAAGAACGATTCGTATTGCCGAAGCGGTGAAAGTAATAGCACCGCCGCGACAGTGGCACGAATGCCTTTACGCGGTAGCGGTACCAACCGGCACGCACCGACTCAGGGAGCTTGTCACAGTCGAACGTGAAGAAGAGTGTAGTGGTGGGTCTCGAGGCCCCTCCCTGTTTTCTCATCACACGTTCGACCTTGCCCGCCCTATGGTCGGCCAGCTCTAAGGTGATGTCCTCTATGGAGTATTCAACGAGTTCCCTCGCATAAACTACATCTTTCACAAAGTTCAAGGTAGAGTGCGGCGTCACACTCATCGGGGTGCCATCAATTGTCCGAAGAGCACTTATCTTGGCCGCCTCGGAGGGATTCGCCGCATTCGCCAGAAGGCTCGCGTTCGAGAAACGGGTCACCTTCGGCTCTCTATCAATTGCACTAGCTAATACTCTCCTCCGATGGATCATGTTGCCCTTGGCCAACATGCTGCCATCAGTGGAGCGAATAACGAGGTTCTGTGCTTGGCGCCGAGCCCAGATTCCTCCCCCATGGAAGGCTCTACCGTCTGAGGCTGGGTTGCCTCAAGGACCATGTCTATCTCAAGGGGGCCTTCAGTTGGCCATCCCCCGCCCCCCCCCAGGATATCGCAGGTCCCGTTGGCATCATTTTTACTAGTCAGGTGTGGGGAGGCACAGGCCTTGACCCTGGCAAGGTTTAATATTCTTGCTAGCAGGACTTTTGAGGGAAGCGACTGAAGGGGCCTGGCTTCCCTCTCCCCTCTAAGGGGGTTTGCCCTACCGAGCCGCTTCAATGGGAAGCGGTTGGCTATGGGCTGAATGCTGGCTTTATTGGCAGTTCCCTACACCCGTAGGCATAGGAGAGGAGTAAGTCTCCTCTCCGGTTAGAGAAATATGGAGGGGAGGAAGTCCATTTTTTCTATGGAGCTGCCCGAGGGTGGCTCCGTCGATGGAATAGGAGAAGTTGAGGGTTGTTTTTTTTAATTTGTTCATTATTGGGCATGGTGACCCTGTATTTTATCTGGGAAGCAATAGCTCATTACCCCTCGCAGTAGCCCGCACTGCAAGGGGTACGTACATGCCTGGCAGAGCCAGGTGCAGCCATTCAGGACCATCCCTCCTGCCTCATGGCCTGGTAGTCCATCGGCATGGTGGCTCCACCTTAGACATGGCGTAAAATTGATAGAGTGTGAAGAGAAAAGGAAAAGGGATGTGAGGAAGGTATGGGTGGGGATGAAGCAGGTTGTTGAAAAAAAAACATCTCGGACCGAAGCTCACCGGTTAGGGAACATTGTCCCCTCCCCCCTCAGCCCCGATCCGGGACGGTTGGCTAAGAAGAAGGTCAGCATCTACCCTGTGAAATTAGAGGCTGACCAGAGAAAGTTGTGGGAGAGGTTGTATGAAAAGCGACGAAGTAGAGGAGAAATACAGGCTGTCTGAAAGAAGGAGAAGAGGCTAAACTGTGGTCGGACGGGGTGCTGAGTCCCGTCAGCATGGCAAATCGCCGCGCCGCTTACGGGGTCAAAATGTGATGATGAGCGATTAATTAAATAAGGAATGACAGCGTCATCAAGATGTAGAATAGATAAAAAAACAGCAGATGATCCCAGTTACTAATGCCCTCTCACTCAGTGTCATATTGCAAAGAAAGAAAATAGAATAATTTTTCTACTAAAAAATATTTTTTCAGAATACACATAAAAATCTATGCAGGGATGAGGATCAAACCAAACACACTGAGGAAGGAAGCACCGAATTAATCTTAGTTAAAGCAATGCCTCACACCATTCAGCTATAAGTGGAGAAAAATTCTTACAAATTGAGAGGCTTTTAAGACTTGCTTCTACAGGTTAATCGGAAGGATTATGAGAGAGAAATTAATTGGGAACTCATTGGATAAACAAAAAATAGAGTTAAACATGTGGCAAATATATACTATATATCTCTCATGAATGTGAAAGAATGATGAAGTAGAATGAGTCATACCATAAAGAAATAGATAAATGGCTTTTTTTTGCCAGAAATTTTTTTATTATTACAAAAAAATATAGACCCTTACAGAATGATCGAACCTAGCACACTGAGGAGTGAGCACTGCTTTTATCTCCTTTAAAGTAGTGCCTTAGACCACTCAGCTATGCATCTGAACAAAGATTTTCATGAAATAGCTTCCAATAATAGGTTTTAGAGAGATTAAGCAACCATGTGAACATTACTAAATATTATAACAGGCAACTCAATGTAACTACCTCTTTGACAGGGCAGTCCTTTGACAGCAATTCATTAGAACCATCAAGAATTGCTCGTTCTTGACCTGTGACCAATCTTACTTCATTTCCATGATTTGAATCAGGCAACTCTTCCTTCATTTCCTTGATGTGGGCTTCTTTATAAATATCCTAATATAAAAGAATAGGTAACTTATTTTCTATAACTATGATTTACAAGTTAATCATTAGATATGTAAAGTATATAAACTGAAATGCAGACTAAATACTGATGTTGAATGCTAATATCAATAAGTAAATCCTGACATGCTTACATATTTATCTTTTAGCTGAAAGTTAAGTGGATATTCAATAACTTCCTTTTTTGTAACTTCTGAAGAAATCCTATAACAAATAGAAACAAAGTTGCTTCCATTTGTCAAAAATTAAATTCATAGCCTCATTAGTTAATTAATGTTTGTATTTTGAGAGAATAGTTGAGTGGCTGGAGTTTAGTTGTGCTATAAGTGCTCTCTCTGACATGTGGGGTAATTTCTCTGAGTGATCTATTCTAGGTGGTGGCTCATTTAGTCTTGTTCGGTGGGAGGTTATTTAAGTGTCTGTGAGTAGTTTATTTAAGGAAAAAAGGTGGTAGCCGCCCAATCCTAATGGACTCTCACTGGCAGCACTGATAAAACGGGGTTGCCCGAAAAAGGGCATAAGGGGCGTGGGAAACACTCAATAAAAATGGGGAAAAGCAAAGGGGTCATTTCATGTCAAGTGGTCCAATGCTTCCCACCTCACCATCTCAGATTTTGATCAAATTTGGTACACAAGTTAGTACTTGGCCAAAGCAGACCTGGAAAAATTTCAGCTCTGTAGCTGCTATAGTTTCCAAGATATGGTACACCTGTTTTTGACCCCAAACAAACGGAACTGAGGCGGGCAGTTTACAGAGGCATTTTTAGGGGGCCTTTACTCAGTTGCTATATGCTTTGAAGTGTTGCAAATGACTAGTCTGGCCTACCTTTTTGCAAGAGTTTCAAAAATCACATCAGTTTTGACCCAAGTGGCTTAGTTTTCTCACAAACTGAGATTTA
This sequence comes from Ceratothoa steindachneri, assembly GCA_963969495.1. Classification (NCBI taxonomy): domain Eukaryota; kingdom Metazoa; phylum Arthropoda; class Malacostraca; order Isopoda; family Cymothoidae; genus Ceratothoa; species Ceratothoa steindachneri. The sequence goes on along the minus strand of OZ018332.1, from coordinate 38,887,587 downwards.
AAATGCCAAAAAAAATTACCCATAAAACGAACCACTGCTGCACTCATGAAGCCTATATCTCCTGAACATTGTGGTTATATGATAGCAAATTTTTTCCTGGAGTGGCATCTAAGTTTTTAGTCTGTGTGTTAAATTGGAAGTTTTTAGGTCTAATAATCTCTACATTAGACCCTAAAAAGTTAGGCACAAACAGAAAAATGACCCATGTTAAATCAGTTATTTGATCAGCATGCCAGTTTTTTATCCTCTTTTTTTTTTACTCATCGGAAAGAGCATGTCAAATAGCCTTGGAGACCAAAATATATTTTTTGAAACTGGGTTGCTTCTTAGTCGAATGCTAACCTGAATTTACCCTAGTTTTAGCCTTTCAGGCCTTGCAACTGTATTGATTTGTAGTAGGGATGTTAAAATTTATTTTTTTTAGTACTATAACATATTTGAAGTAATGAAAATGTGCCTTATATGTTACTAGTCTATTATTGCACAATTTACATTCTATTTTGCTTCATTTCAGAAATACTTTATGCTAGTGACTTGAAAAATGGAGCAGCAGAGTGCAACTTCTAGTTTGGATTGTGCGACAAAGTGATATTGCTGCAATCCCTTCAATCTTCCACATACAAAGAAAATTGTGAAGGGTATGCACAAGATTACCACTGATACAGCAGCTAAGCTGAAGAAAGTGACTGGGCAAGACCTGGAAGGAGTGCTGTGTCCAACATACCGACATGAGCCGAGTTCAAGATTTCAAAGTCAAACATCTGGTGAGGCAATTGATAATTCATCTGGTGAAGAACCTGAAGCAGTTAAAAGAGTTCTTGCAACAGAAGCTGTTGATACTACTGCTGGAGCACTTGGTGTGTCCCCTTTGAAGTTCAGAAAGATCAGCAAGAGGGATTTACCTGGATATGAAGGCATGAAAATTCAGCAATTACAACAGAAGTTAACAGAATCCATTGCAGTTTCTGGTGGGTTAGACATTGGTGATATGCAGCCTGAAGTTGAAGCCAGCCAAGCTGCATGCCAAAACTGTGAGGATTACACCAATCTTTTGTCTGCACTGCAGAGCAAGTGTATAACCTCAACTAGCCATTATGATAAACTCCAGATTTTGACTCTGCAGCAGCCAAAGAGTTGGTTGAGGAAAAGATTTGCTGATGAATTTCAAGGGTCAGAAAGGATGGTTAAAGCAGCAAGAAAGTTATGTGATGCTGAAGGTGTACTTGCTCGGTTCAAACCATTAGCAGACATGACAAAATGGCATATAGCAGAGCTTTATGAAGACGATGAGTTCTCCAGGCTATGCCCAGGAATGAATGACAGAGTGTGTGAATCAATGGCATAAAAACTCAAATGCAGAAGAGACTTCTTTTGTGCAAATTGAATGAGCTGTTTACATACTTTCAGAACGAGTATCCTGCAGAAAAGATAGGCTTTTCAAAATTCTGTGAGCTGCAGCCTCAGCTGTGCATCATAGTTGGAGCTTCCAGCACACATAGAGTGTGTGTTTGTATGCACCACCAAAATACCAAGCTGATGTTAGCTGAAACAGTCCATAACTGAAGATTACAAAGAACTGATTGGCAAAACTGTTTGTGATTTGAACTCTTGTGATTGCAAGCTTCGCTGCTGTGATAACTGCCCTGGTGAAGAGCCATTGCATGAATACATGGTTCAAATCTTTGAGGATTTAGATCCCAAAGCCAAAATTAAGTTCAAGCAGTGGATGCAGACAGACCAAGCAAATCTAATCAGTAACCAGTTATCAGTTGAAGAATAAGTCAAGGATGCTAGTGCCAAGCTTACCAACTTGTCAGTCCACCACTACATTGCCAAACATGAGGCTAATTATCAGAAAAGACTCAAGGAAGACAAATTGGTGATTTTGATGGATTTTGCGGAAGAATTATTCCTTTATGATGCAGGATGAAATTCAAGGGTTTGACTGGGCCAACAGCCAAGCCACATTGCACCTATTTGCAGTTTACACCAGAGAAAATGATGAGGTGAAGTGTCACAGCATGTGCATCATCAGTGACTGTCTACAGCACAACACTGTGACTGTCTATGTGTTCATCAGGACAGTTTTGCAGTATCTGAAAGCCAATATGACCACCATCAGGCACATTGACTACTTCAGTGATGGGTTAGCAGCAACATATAAGAACTTTAAGAACTTTGCAAATCTTTGCCACCATGAAAAAGACTAGAATCTCAGCAGAATGGAACTTTTTTGCCACATCCCATGGAAAATCTCCTTGTGATGGAATTGGTGGCACAATCAAGCGCCTTGCTCAGAAAGCAAGTCTACAGTCTCCACTGGAAGGCCACATTCTCACTGCTGAAGAACTGTACAATTTTTGTGAGAAGCAGGTACCAGGAGTGAAGAGTTTCTTTCTCAGCAGTGCTGAAGTTGCAGAGGTTAAAGAAGTCAAGGAGAGGCGATTTGCCAAAGCACATACACTGGCTGGTACAAGGAAACACCACTGTTTCAAGCCAATTGATGTGAGCCAAATGTCTGCAGATTGCACATTATTCATGGCCACATTGTATGTGTCAGACAAGGTTTTTGTGAAAACTGAAACTCTGCAACCAGGCCAATATGTTCCTTGCATATATGATGCAAAATGGTTGATCAGAAACATTAGCAAGGTGTCTCTGAAGAAGATAGTTTGATAAATTTCATGCACCCGCATGGACCTTGTGGGAACTGCCACTGGCCATCTACACTTGACAAGTGTTGGATTCCAGAAATTCACATTCCATGCATTGTTCCTGTACCAACAACTTCGACGCTTGGAAGGAATTACAGTTTGTCTGGCACTGTTATCCAAGCAAAGTTTGTAGCTATGTAATAATAAGAAATTGGCTATAGCTTGAGAACCAGTAAGAAACCCACACTTGGCTTTAGAACAAGCGAGAAACCCACCTGAAGGCTTGGGAACCTCAGACAAGAAACCCACACATGGCTTGGGAACCAGCAAGAAACCCACACTAGCTTGGAAACCAGCAAGAAACCCAATACTGGCACAGCATGGAGGTCTTGAGAATAGAGGTGGGTGAGAGAGCCATGGCTGGGACCTGCATGTGTGTAACCCCTAGGCGATGTGGATACCAATCTGTGACCAGCTGTCACAGAATTGGTAGTGAAACAGCCACCATGGACCAATGCAGGATTCAAAGTACAAATCTTGGTGGTATGTTGTCTGAGAGAGTACACATCTTTTACATGTCAAAAAGTTCCAGGCAATCTCTGAAAGGCCAAAACTAGGGTAAATTCAAGTTAGCATTTAACTAGGAAGCAAATCACTCTCAAAAATGATATTTTGGTCTCCAAGGCTATTTGAAATGCTCTTTCCAATGAGACCAAAAAAGGTGTGGGCAAAGGAGCCAAAGCTCCTGTAGGGCTGTCATTCTTTCGGGGGGGCAGTTTTAGGAACCACAGAAGATGACCTCACGACCCTCTTCAGGGGTGTTGCCTCTTGTGAGTCTAAAGACTCGGTGGAGGTGCATGGCTGTTTCGCCTTACGCATAACAGTCAGGCTGGGGGAAGGGAGAGGAACCCTTGTTTAGCTGGGATAGGTGTGAACCCTGTGTGGCACCAGCTTTACCAGGGGAGCGCCTGGGGTGGGTAGAACCTGCAGAAGTTTTCTGAATGGCCGTGGAAAAGACCAGGCTCATAGGCCTGGAGGGGCCAGGAGCAGAGGGTGTCTTTTTCAACATTGTGGCATAGAAGATAAGACGTCCCGGGCAGCTCCGGGCGTGACAGAACCAAGTCCTTAGCCTCGCAAACTGTGAGATGATCCTGAACATGAATGGCCAGGATTTCTTCTCAAGGAGATATACACCACATTGCATTGAAGATGCGGGGTGCAGCTCTCCGCAATTGACACACTTGGTCACAAACGCTTTGGACTTATCTTGTGCGGCCTTGGAGCAATTTACACAAACTTCTGGTAACCCAGACTTTGCACGTCAACAGGAGCGATTAGTATGGCTGAAGCGGTGATAGTAATAGCACCTACACAGCAGTGGCACGAATGCCTTCACGTAGTAGCGATACCAACCGGCAAGCACCAACTCAGGGAGCTTGTCACAATCGAATGTGATGTAGAATGTAGAGGTGGGTCTCGAGGCCCTTCCCTGTTTTCTCATCACACGCCCCATGGTCGGCCAGCTCTAAGGTGATGTCACCCATGGAGTAGTACACGAGTTCCGTCGTATAAACCACTCCTTTCACCAAGTTCATGGTAGAGTGAGGCCTCACACTCACAGGCGTGTCATCAAGTGTCTGAATGGTACTAATCCTGGCCGTCTCGGATGGATTCGACGCATTCACCAAAAGGCAAACCTCTCTACCAATCACACTAGCTAGAGCTCTCCTCTGATGGATCATGTTTCCCTTAGGCAACATGCTGCCATCAGTGGAGCGAATAACGAGAAAACGCTTGAAGCCGGCGGGGTCGAAAAAGCCAGGTAGCCTCTGAATGAGGGAGCTCGACGTATTCGAGGCTCTGTTCTGCGCAGTTCTGGTCTTCATCTGGGACTCCAAATACGGGCAAGCAACGGGGCCGGATGTGCCGATCTTATTTTGGTCACTTACCGAAATGGCAGTGGCCCCCGCGGAAGGAGAGGAGCCCCGAGAATTCTTGATCTTTCTAGGAGAGGATGGCGGGGAATGAGCCCACTTCTCCCCTTCACCGGCAGGAGCCCCTAGGCCAGATGGATCAGCCTCATCAAGATCCTTCTCTGAGATGGAGAAGGTCTTGGCTTTCACAGGGGCACTAGCCCGAGGATGAGATCCCTCCTCTCTTTGTAGTCTTGGAAACCCGAGCGGTCTGAGGAGGACCTTGCACAGGGGTGGACTCAGGTTCAGTGCTTGGAACCGAGCACAGGCTCGTCCGCATGGAAGGTCTTACCGTCTGGGGCTGGGTTGCCTCAGGGACCATGTTCATTTCAGGGTGGGCCTCCATGTGGCCATCCCCCCTCGCCACGACATCACAGATCCCATAGTCTTTAGTCGAGCAAGAGAGGGGACATGTACAGTGATGCCCTCTAAGCTCAAAATTAGAGTAAGCAGGTCTTTGGAGGGAAGAGACCGTTGGGTTGAGGGCAAGTCCCTTACACCCGTAGGCAAAGGAGAGGAGTAAGCCTCCTCTCCAGTTCAAGATTTTTGGAGGGTCCCTAGCAAGAGCACAGGGGAGCGGGACCTTCCATTTTTTTCAGTGGAGCAGCCCGAAGGTGGCTCCATCGTTGGTGAAGAAGAAAGGAAAAGTTTGATTTTTTCATCATCGGTCATAGGAACCCTATTCATTATACAGTAGCAAAATGTTAATCACCCTCCACAGTAGCCTGCTCTGCGCGGCATGAACACAGGGCCAGCAGATCCAGCTGCCGCCATTTAGGACCACACCTTTTCACCCAGTGACCAGGCAGCCCTTCAGCATGGCAGCTCCACCTTGGCTGGGTGTAAAATTGATAGAAATTGAAAGTAGAGAGAAAGGGGTATGTGGGGAAGGTGTGGATGGGTATGAAGCAGGTTGTTAAAAGCCCACTACCCCAAGCCGGAGCTCAGAGGTGAGGGGTCAATGTCCCCTCACCCCTCATCCAAGTTGGATGGGTGAGAGGAAGCTGGTCAGCATCTACCCTGTGAAAGTAGAGGCCAACCAGAGAGAGTTGTGAGAGAAGTTGTAGTAGTGATGGGACGATACCAGATTTTCAATCGAGTACTGATAACAAGTACGATACCACTGTATACTCCCAATTTCGATATGAGTACCGAGTACGAATACTGAGTACTTATATATATATATAATATATAGGTATGTGTTTGTATATTAGTAAATACTTATATAGGTTTCTATTCATTTGTTTGATGAATAATACTACTGAACAATGGGGTTTTGTTTAATTCTTCAAGCTATTACAAAATAGAATACTTAGGCATCCAACTATACAACTAATTCCTTTAGCAACCGAATAAAAACAACAGACAATATAGGTGTAAACTTGAATATTAGTCATACTTCAAACCCAATATTCTAAATAATTTTTTATTTAAGAGAAATTTCTATGCATTTGATTATAAATTGAAAGAATAGTAATACAATAACAAAGTTTGAGTCATATGTTTCGTGTTTGTTCGTTTGAATGAACGCTGTTTTAACATGTTCAATATGGTTACTCTCTAACACTAGTACCATTTATTTCATGTAACAACTATTCATATTTATTCTGCAATGGGTGAAAAGTGAATATGAATATCAAAGGAATATAAAACAAATAACATTTATAGATAAAAGTTGTACATAAAGATTAAAGAGTCTATTTAAAGCTTAACTTTCAGCTGTTTTAAACGAAATAAAATTTGTCAGAAAAAATGATGGAACAAAAGGTAAAAATCATATCAAATGTGCTGTGCTCTTTGCATAAGCGACAATGTGATTCTGGCATTAGGTGTTCAGAAATGTTAACTGTTAGCGTTTGAAGCATTATTTTGGAGAGAACTTTTTGAGCAACAGATATTAAAGAGATGCTCCTGCTATTATCACACAATGACAATATACTTTATGCCCCTGCTATTGTCACACAATGACAATATACTTTCACGCTCCAAGGGGAGATCTGCGGGGGATGTGCACATATTCCAAACATTATACAGCCAGGCACTTTTGCCACAGAAGGTCAGGCAGGACATGTGGTTTCAGGAAAACATGAGCTCAAGAGAAGTAATGTGCATTAGCATTGCCATACAGTGTGAGGCCAAGTGGGGAAAACTCTATCCCCTAGAAAGACTCCTACTACACATGACCCTGAGACTAAATAAACAAAACAGGACATAACAGCCAAAAACCCTCCTAGTGCACACACACATAAAATATCAAACACATAAAAAACAACACATGCAGCAAGTCCGATCCAGCACCCATGAGGCCAAAGGCAGCAAGGTCATCACACACTACTCACATCTTAAAAGAATTTTCTGGTCTTCAATCTTTAAAAATCAACACAGAAGTAAATGACAATTACAACCTCAACTTCACTGATATAATATACAAATTAAACAGCAATACACAACCTCTCCTCATCATTATGTGTCACAGGAACAGAATATGAAGGACTACAGCAGTAATATTACTGCCCTAGAACTCTGTACAACTCATGAATCCTTTTGTCAATGAGCATCAGGATACACAGGGGTGATACAGGAGAATTTTATCAATGTCCTGCCTAACATTTGGAGCAGCCTACTTAACATCATAAATGCTTCTCTAAATACAGGCTAATTCCCTGACCAGTGAAAAATGGCCAAAATGATATTTATTTCCAAATCGGGAAAGCCCTGTACAGCCCTGCCAGCTTTAGGCCAATATCTCTCTTAGAATTTTCAGGCAAAGTCTTTAAGAAGATATTAGCTGAATCAACTCATTCTTTGATGAGGCCAACTTGCATAATGAGCAGAAAGATGGTTTCAGGAAGAGGAGAGGGATGGAAACGACACTCACTGAGGTCACAGAAAAGTTGGCTAAGGTTAAGGAAGAAAATAACATGCTGACATGGTTCTCCAGGATATCAGAAAGGCTTTTGATAAAATATTTAGAAAAAGAGGCCTGAAATATAAGATCCTGCAAATAGGCCTCCACCCCATACTTGAGAGGATTCTCTACAATTACATAATGGGGAAGAGAGCTTTCATACAACTTAAGAAGGGGGCATGAATTCAAGCTCAAAACAGGGGTCCAGCAAGGGGGCTGGAAAGGTCTCCTAATTTACAACATTTACACATTTAACTTACCAGAGCTGCTCTTAGAAGGTATGATATATGTTCAATTCAAGCCCAATATATCACAAATCTGTAGTGCCACTTAGGTCGACATAGGATTTATGGCGATAAATATGGCTATAGAGAAAGAAAACATTAACTCTTTCAAGATAAGATGGAAAATATTGACCAATGCCTGCAAATTCAAAATAATTCCTATGTTCCGAATAATCTTCACTGATGTCCACATTGAGGGAGTATCACCTATTGCATGGTTCTAGAACTCAAGATCACCACAGGAGGTTACAGTAGCCATATCAAACAAACTGCTGCAAATGATAAATGAGATTTGAGAGAATTCTTTAGGTTTATCTCCCTGAACCCCACATATAAACAAGATATTCCATGCATGCATACCAAACATGATGTTGATTCTGAAACCAGGAAAACGAGTGGATATAAATTGAACTGTGACACAGGCAATATGGGCAGTTAAGAACAAAGGGAAAGATAATGCAGAAGAACAAATTAGGAGGGGGATAATTGGGAGAGAGGGAGAGCAGGCCCTACCTTCATGGCACCATGAAGGAAGTGTGATTCTAGAAAGATCAGAATGGGAGTGAAGAGGAAATAATAATAAAGAGACAAAGGGATCAACACTGAGGTTAAGTTCTACAGGCCATGACTGAACAAGAAGAAATAGAGGGGAATGAAGAGCTAAACAATATAATATGAAGCAGAAGACAGACGGATGAGAAGCTATAAGGAAGATAGAATATAGGTTGCCAGAAATGAAAATGAAATACATAAGGAAGGGAGAGTTCGGATATTTTTTACATCGGGAGGAGGGAGGGGAAGATGATAATAAAGTTACTGGCGATCTTATTTAATAACATGTTGATGGATGGATTGAAACCCATGAAATATCAGTAAAGCAGAATCAACCTGATTTACAAAGGTATGAGAAAAGACAAGAAATAGAAAGGTAATTACAGGCCAGTAGCTATAATAAGCATGGTAGGGAAGATGTTCAGCATTATGTCAGAGGGTTGAAGGAATGGGAACACCATATACATAACCAGACCATGTCTCCCACCCTTTATTTTATATAGATTTTCCAAACTTACTTTCATCTCAACAAGAATCTTGTTTCATAAATTAAAAATGCCTGGGATATGTGGCAAAGTTTTAATTGGAGGGTTGAATGGCTGAAAGACAGGAAACAAAAGGCCATACTGAACAGGTTGAGGTCACAGTGAAGGGACATTATCAGGGGCATACCTCAGGGATCAATGCTACATCATTATTATTTCTATTTTATATAAATGATCTTGGGAAGGGTATAAGGTTAATGGGTAATTGTTTACTTTAGCAGTGGCTGAATCTTTTAGCTACTTTTTTGCCTCACTCACCCAATTGTTTTGAGTTAATGGAAACTACTGTTTTTTAAAAATTGAACCCTCATCCCCCTATACCCCCTTTAAGTGCAGGGGTTACACTCCCCATAACCCTTGCTATTTTTAATAATCTACTAGTAATCGATAACAAAATTGTATAATTTACTTAGTTCAGGCACTGTTCATTCTTGCCCAATGCACCAACAAACAATTTATCATAATGGAAAAAATCATTATTAACTTCAAATTTCAAATTATATTTTAGTCACTCACTTTTAGTATTTATTAATTGATGTTTAACAAAGAAAATCTAAAGGATTGAATGCTGTTGGGTAAAAAAAATAAGCTGTGGGAGCACACAATGCACGCACTTGCCATTTGGAAATTTAGCAAATAGGCCTGCCCATAAGTTAAAATATGACTCATGCAGCAGGATAAATAACATCAATTTCAAAATTCAAAACATCAAGAAAGTATGTTGTATGTCAAACTTTTCATAATAAACCAGCCTATACGGAAGGGATTGTTTTGCAACGATAAAAAATAGTGCTATGAAAAATAGTTTGTAAAAAAGCAAAAATATAAATAAATAAGAAGTAATGATAAACAAAATAGTCTTTTTATAGTTTGATTTTTGCTTCACTTTAACAAACACAATTCATTGGCAACAGAAAATTATTTTATTTAATAAAAAACAAAGGAAAACTACATCAAAAGTATAAATAGTGTCAGGCCTGGAATATTTAAGAGTGATCAATAATCAACTTGAGAAAAAACCCCCAGAAAATAAATTATTTCTTACCCATCTTTAGAAACAAAGAATATAGGGTAAAATAAACACTTGATAATTGGTCAATGGTGGTGTTTGGAGAGGCAGTGGGATAGCTGAAACAAGTAGTAAAAATCACTAAAAAATTAGCTACTGCTAAGGTAAACAATTATCAGTTAATGTTGGGTTTATGCACACACACCCTTGAATTTTTGGATAATTTATATATATTTAAGAATTGTTAAATTCCTCAGCCAAAGAGGGATTGGTAAGCTTTTCATAACTTTTTCAAATTTCTGGCAAGTGACTATATCATGAGGGAAAAAGAGATTGTAAAAGATCATTGTAATTATTTATTGACTGCCCAAGGTACCTTTCGACCATACTGGTTATCTTCTAGGACTATACTGATAAACATAATGAAAACAACCTAATATATACAATATTCACATGGACATTATACATTATATAATGTTAGAATAGAAAATTGAAAAATTTTTAATTTGAAATTAAAATGAAAAATCAAACGGTCTTTTTACCATAAAGCAGGAAAATACTAAAATCAAGGGCAAAAGTAGATAATTTAGGTATAGATTTGGTGTCTACTTGTTGAAGTGATGGAATATTGCCTTCGTTGTGAGAGAGGAGAGATATATGAAAGGAGTTGAATGTTGGTCGCAGGTTTTCTTGGTAAATTAATACTACTTCAGTCATTCTCAGGCCGGGAAGGTGGGGATTATGATAAATAATTTCAGTATTGTCATTTAACATGGCTCTGGTCAGAGCCAGAGAGTGTTCTTCTATTGAGTGATGATGTATTGCACCACTCTGAAGATGTGCTGATAGTCTTTTGGAGAGGGTAGTGGAGGTTACGCCTATATACCGAAAGTTGTAGTGAGTGCAGTCACCAGTATGACATATTTGGTAAATGACGTTGTTCCTCTTGTTGTTTAGTTATTTTGGAGAGGCAGCTGTTTTTTTATAATCAAGGAGGACATGTTCCTTGTTTTGTAATACATGATGTTTTTAATGTAAACAATTTTTTTCTTGGACAAATTTTTAGAAAACAGGCTTGGGGGGGGAGAGGAGGCTATTGCAATTATATCATATTGTATCATTTACTTTCTTGTTTTACTTGTTGGTTGGTTTTGATGACATCACCTCGGCCAGTCTAGGGACCCACCGTTCCACACCTCTGCTCAAACTTCAGGTACTGTAGCTGATCGATGATAGAGTTTGATGGTGGTCCTCTCAAAGTTGGGCCATGTGGGACTGGAGGTTCATCTTGTATGGTGTCCAGGTATTTATCCAGCCTACTCTTGAAGATCTCTGTGTTGACACCAGTGAATTATCCGATGTTCCTCGGGAGACAATTAAAGAGTTTGGGTCCAGCACTGTTAAAACTTTCTGCCTGGAGGGTCTTGATATGTTGAGAGGAAGGACTAATTGTCCTTGTGCAGGCCCTTCCAAACCTTGGGTAGAGCTGGCTCTCTATGTTACTCTTTCCATCCTCTGATAGGTTTGGTACAGCCCCCTCTAGTACTTTCCATGCATATATGTATAATAATATAACAGTCCCTCCGTCTTTGTAAGGAGTAGAGCTTGAGTGCATGTAGTCTGTCCCGGTAATTTAAAGTCTCCAATCAATTTTCTAGTGAATATTCTCTGCACTTGCTCTAATTCTTCTATCTGCTTTACTTTGTGAGGGGACCAGAACAAGGGGTGCCAATATATTAGATCTAATTCTTTCAAATGATGATCACTTAGTTCAAGGATTGAGTGTAGGGGAATCATTGGGAAATCGTGATCAACAGATGGTTCGGTTTAATTTGCAAATAGTTAAGGGTAGAACAATGACAAACTCCACAAAAATTCCAAATTTTTATAGGGGAGATTACGATAAATTATGCAGCATGCTAAATCAGATTAGGTGGGATATAGAATTCCATGGAGAGAATACTTATGAGATGTGGGATATTTTTAAGACTATATTAAACATGGTTCAGGAACAGTGTATTCCAATGAAGTATATTAGGAAGAAATGTAGGAAACCATTATGGTGGAATCAAGAAATAGCTAATAAAGTTTCAGAGAAAAAAAGGGCATACCAGAGATTACAAAGTGAGTAGTTTAGATAATTTAAACCATTATAGGTCAACCAGAAATGAACTAAACAAGATTATTAAGAAGACCAAAAGGACAGCAGAAATTAATTTGCTAAAAATAATAATAAAGATCCTAAAAAATTCTTTAGCTATTATAGAATCAATAATAAATCGGTACTACTTCAGATTCGGGGCGCACGGTAGATGGAGCTGTTAGTCGGCTACAATTTTGGGCTACAGCATATCTCTTATGACGTCAGACGGTAGCGTCAGATGTGACCAATCACTGCGTTATATTTTTTTTTGTTGTTTTGGGGATTTGTAACTTTTAGTCTATTATTTACTAAATATCTGCGTTCTGCTCGTTTATATATTTTTTTTCTAACTTAGGTAAGGTTTCTTGATGTCTTTTATTGTTTTTTGTTTTGTTTTCCTATTTTTTGTTTACTGCGAACGATAACAGCTTCTTACTGGCAACATCGTAGCTTATAAATAGGACCCATTTTGCAAATGTTTTTCTTTCGTTATTGTGTTTTCGTGCTCTCCATGTGCTTCTTTGAAATTCGAATTCGGCTTTGCTTTGTATAATCGCGAAAAACTTTTAGATTATCTAGAGGCGCATAAACTAATCAAGAAACCTATAAAAGTAAGAATTGTTTGTTATTAGGTTAGGTTTTTCTGCCAGTAAAAAGCTGTTGGGGAGAAAAAAAACCCAGTAAATTAAAGGGGACTGCTCGTGGGGGAGATATCACTGCAGGGGGACCACCCTGGGATGATCCTGAGTTTCAATCAATTGGGGGGGGGGGCGCAGCCCCCAGTATATACTCATATACAAAAAATATTACGCCGTGATTGTTCACATCTGACGCTACCGTCTGACGTCATAAGAGATAGATTGTAGCCCAAAATTGTAGCCGACTAACAGCGCCATCTACCGTGCGCCCCGAATCTAAAGTGTTACCAATAAATCTAACAGTGATAAAATAGGGCCTATTAAATATGAAGGGGTTTTGAAAGAATCTGATGAGGAAATAGTAGAGGTCCTTAATGATCATTTTGCTTCAGTATTCACAGAAGAGAAACCAGTTAGATCAATTGATGATGATTCAAGGTCAAGGGAAGTAATGATAAATTCTATTAATATAGACAGAGAAGAAATTAAAGGGCTTATGATGCAGTTAAATACTAGTAAGGCAATTCATGTGCTTACCAGTCATCTGTCCCCTTCCATTCGCCCATCAAGCCTACCGGCCCAGGAAGCTTGATATCACCACAGCTGGTGCAGCCATCAGGGCATCCCAATAGCTGACAAACTATTGCAGTGGAGGAAACCTCCTGGGCTTCTTACCATCAAAATTCACACTGTACCATCCATCTTCATAAAAATCACTTTCTCATCAAATTGCCCTTCTTCCAACAGTTCAAACGCATCCTCCCACACCAACTGTTCACCTGTCAGCCTCATTCTCTCCTTTCTTTACCCATTCAGCCATTAATTTATCTTTCGCGGGACCGTATCAAGGAACTTTCTCATCAATTGCTTACATTTATTCACACCATTATCACCATACCTCTTTCTCGCCATACTCTCAAGCCTATACGCATACATATTCACACTTTCAGTCTTTCCCATGCGAGCCTTCTCAAATTCATTCACCCTTTTATACTTCACACTCTCTTTCATTCGTTTCACTTGCCCAATCAATCGCTTCTTCACCACCTCATACCTTGGCCCACCCACACTCGTGATCATGCGGAAATACTCTAGGACCTGCCCTTCCAAGCACTCGCCTAATACATTCACCCAATATCCCTTATTCACCGTGTACTTAAGCTTACAATAACGCTCAAATTCACCGAAGAATTCATTCACACTCTTCCCACCATGCAATCTAAACTTATCAATCTTTGGCACTTTCCTTATCAAAATACCTTTCCCTACATTCACTTCACTCTCACTTGAGCTGCTCTCACTTTCACTCTCTCCTTCATCCGAATACATCGAGTCCACACTCTTCCCTCTCACCTTCCAATCCTTCCACTTTGAACCCATCTTCCTACCTCTCTTGCGTTCCACTCTCTTCCATTCTCCGTCCTTCCTATCACTCACTGTATCCTTCCTATACTCACATACACTTCCCCTCATCACATTTGTCTTATCCACTTCAGTCGAGGGTCTTGGAGCCGGTCCTGACCCCTTCATCATGTCATATAGGTCCTGCATCCTTTGGTCGATCTGCCTTTGTCTTTCGTCTATTTCTTTCTTCATTCTGTCCGTCTGCTCACCCATACTCATCATATCACTCCTCAATCCCTCAATCTCGCTCCTTAATAGTTCGCACTCTTCCTCCTTCTTCCTCAATTCCAGCCTCAATCGTACCACTTCTTCGTGCAATCCATGCTCAGCAGAAGCCATTTCCCCGGATTAGTAAAAGTGATAGAGAAAGGGGAAAAACCAACCAAACTACTTGTCACTCTAATTGTGAACTGCAATTCAATCCTAACAATGCTCTCGGTTTCGAGATCTCACGTCCCTATTCGGGTGCCAAATGTAGCGGCCAAAATCTATACTCTAACCCCAATCGATCTAACCCGCTTCCTACACTAATTCACGTGAGAAATCGAGGGAGAAATAAAACGGATTGTATATACAGTCGTTTATTTACACAGGTATGGCTAAATATATTTGATATCACTTTACAATATATAAAAAATAATCGTATCTTGTGGTGAATATTATCAATTCACAAAACAAACGAACAAAAGATAAATGAAAAATAGAGGCCTAACAAACCCAAATCACAAAAAAACTAAAAGGCCTCACGTTTTACCTCCGGGGGACAGTTCTGCCGGCTGCCACTTGCGTGGGCACAATTGTTGCGTACGACTTAAAAAGGCTGGTGCTTCCGAGCTCTATATAACCACGCGATCCAGTCGTGAATTGAGGCTATACAATTTATGGCGCTGTTGGTATTGAGGCTATTAAAACCCTCCTTTTCCAAACGGAACGTACAATGAATTTAATTAATAGCGTCCCCGATCCTAGCCACTCTCTACAAATGAAAAGGAAGACCTTCTAAAAATTAAATATAAACTTTAAATCGAATATGGCTATTGGAAAGAGAAAAAAAAACCATGTTAAACAAATGTAGGAGTGTTTGTGGGGCAATTCTCCCATCCCTTTTTCAATACCCTCTTCCTCCCTCTGTAAGAATGTGTGTGTGTGTGATTTGAATGTTTTATATGTATATATATATATATATATATATATATATATATATATATATATATATATATATATATATATATATATATATATATATATATATATATATATATATATATATATATATATATATATATATATATATATATATATATATATATATATATATATATATATATATATATATATATATATATATATATATATATATAAAACATTCCAATCACACACACATTCTTACAGAGGGAGGGAGAGGGTATTGGAAAAGGGATGAGGGAATAGCCCCACAAACAATCCTACATTCGTTCCACCACAACACCAGCTGGTACACAAATCACATTGGATACATGTAGCACCGTCCTCCACTGACCTACTACAAGTGACACAAGGGTAACACGCAATAGAGTCCTGGGTGCCTCTAACACGGTGTGGGTTTTTGCTTTTAGCCCCACGGGCCACCATAATGAATGAATTAAGTAAACGGTAATACAAAAGCTAAAAAATGTAAGAACGGAAACAAACTAAAGATGGTGCCCTTCCAAACAAAGCACTTACAAAAAGCGCAATAATGACTATTTACATAAAAAAGGAGTATATAAAAAGACTATATACAAAAGAAAGACACACAAAACCAAATACAAGTATATTAATAAATACCGAATTAGGAAAAGAAAACAAACCTTTGAACAGGATAAACTACCTGTTACTCGATAACACCGATACAAAAGATAAAAAGCAATAAGTAAAACAAAACTATACAAAAGCTCACTCGAAAACATAATATATTCAATAAATACAAATTGTTCAATACTTATACAGCACTAATAAACAAAATCAAAACAAAGGGAGACTGGAGAACACAGATCAACGCAACCTATCGCCAACCTCGTTGTCAAGAGATCTATCCTTTATGAGATTGGTTACCAAACCAAATCAAGATCCATCAAAATATTTGGCCCCGGGTCTGGGCACCAAGGTTTATAGGCCGAGTTATCTGCTAGTTACTCAGCACAAACCTCTACATAGGCTCCAAATCGATCCTAAGATCTCGGTTGGTTAATCTGCCACTAATCTTCTGGGCACCACCTTCATATTCTGGCATGAAGGCAACCAAATCTGACAATACTCAATGAATACTTTCTTCCAAATCCCTAACATTCGATAGAGAAAAAGTAGGAATCATTACGATTAAATATAAGGAGAAAAAATACTTATTTAGCCTCATACGTATATACAGTATACACTTCCATTATTTACAACTATTTACATTTAGAAACCATAACAATAATATATATATATATATATATATATATATATATATATATATATATATATATATTAAACCGTCTAAAGGACGGTTTAATTAAGATTAAAGCGGTTACTCGGTGCCTCAGTGTGCACTATACAAATCCACAGGTTAGAATCCAGCAAACTGCAAGAAACAGAAAAACAGGATAATTTTTGTTCAGAAATGTCATTTCCTAATTCGCAAAAATTCCGTACAGGTCATTGTAAGTTGCTGGATATATATATATATATATATATATATATATATATATATATATATATATATATATATATATATATATATATTTATTTATATATATTTATTTATATATATATATATATATATATATATATATATATATATATATATATATATATATATATATATATATTAATGCAATAAACCACATTGAAAGGGAAAACAGAATAATTTATTTTTACAGTATTATTTATTACCTTTTTTTAAAAATTATCCGCTCAGGGAAGCGATTCGAACCATGGACACTGAGGCAACGAGCACCATTTTGATCACAGTTAAAAGTATGCCGTTAGTACACTATGATATATATATATATATATATATATATATATATATATATATATATATATATATATATATATATATATATATATATATATATATATATATATATATATATATATATATATATATATATATATATATATATATATATATATATATATATATATATATATATATATATATGCGGTTAAGGTAATGGCTGTATTAGACAACTGCTGTGCTTCAGGTCCAGCTAGTGATGCTATCCTCCTCAAACTGGAAGACTATACTTAAGGATGTCTGGAGGATTGGCCATCTTTAAGTATAGTCTTCCAGTTTAAGGAGGCTAGCATCACCCGCTGGACCTGAAGCAGAGCAGTTGTCTAATAGTGCCATTACCTCAACTGCACCAATTTGTCTTGAATATTATTTCATATATATATATATATATATATATATATATATATATATATATATACAAGGAGCGGTCAATAAGTTTTGCCAATCGGTAGGTCAAAATAGAGGAAGGGGGATGGCTGTTTGTGGGAATGTTAGGACAAGTTATGACAAGTCAGGACCTGCAGCCGCAGGCTCCTGCCTCGTCTATTTAAGAAGCAGTAGTTGATTGCAGATCGTCAGTCACAAATATTTAAACAATGGAGAAGGTTGAGCACCGCGCAGTGATCAAATTTTTGACCAAGGAATGCAAGAATGCAAAAAAGATCCATGAACGCATGTTTGCAGTGTACACCGACACCGCCCCTTCCTATGCAACCATTCCTCGCTGGAAAAAGGGAGTTCCCCCATGGTCGTGAGTCCCTTGAAGATGACCCCCGTCCAGGTCACCCGCAGGATGTGACTAACGAGAAGAATGTGTCCACTATTGAGAGGACGATCCTCGAAAATTAGCGGGTGAAGGTCGAAGAAATAAAGCGAGATCTCAGAATATCACATGGAAGTGTTATTAACATCATCCACGACAATTTGGCGATGACTAAGATCTCTGCCCGTTTGGTCCCTAGAAACCTCACGCCCCATGATCGACTTCAACGTCGCCA
Organism: Ceratothoa steindachneri; assembly: GCA_963969495.1. Taxonomy (NCBI): domain Eukaryota; kingdom Metazoa; phylum Arthropoda; class Malacostraca; order Isopoda; family Cymothoidae; genus Ceratothoa; species Ceratothoa steindachneri. The sequence continues at coordinate 38,869,460 of OZ018332.1, read as the reverse complement.
AAGTCCACAAGGCTAGAGTTGCACAAGCTGCCCTGCGCGAGTGCGGATTGGAGGAGCTCAACGATTCCCCCTACAATCTAGATCTGGCCCCTAGCGACTACTTTTTATTCCGCCAGCACAAGCCTGCACTGCCCCATAAGGGGCGCGGCGATTTGCCATCCTGGCCGCCGTGCTGACGGGATCCAGCGCTCCGTCCGGCCCCAGCTTAGCCTCTTCTCCTTCCTTCAAAACACTTGTATTTCCTCGCTTTTCATACCTCTCCCACAACTTTCTCTGGTCAGCCTCTAATTTCGCTGGGTAGATGCTGACCTTCTTCTCGGCCAACCATCCCGGATCGGAGCTGAGGGGGGAGGGGACAATGTTCCCTAACCCCTGAGCTCCGGTCTGGGGTGGGTGGTTTTTAACAACCTGCTTCATCCCCACCCATACCTTCCTCACATCCCTTTTCCTCTCCTCTTCACAATCTATCTTTTTTAGGCCGTGTCCAAGGTGGACCCGCCATGCCGATGGACTGCCAGGCCACCAGGTGGGAGAGGTGGTCCCAAATGGCGGCGCCTGGCTCTGCCGGGCCTGTAAACACCTCTTGTAGTGCGTGCTACTGCGAGGGGTGATGCGCGATTGCGTCCCTTGATACGAATAAGGTGACCATGCACAATGATGAATATAAAAAAAAACCCAACCCCCAAACTTCCCCTGTAACATCAACGGAACCGCCCTCGGGCAGCTCCACCGGAAAAATGGAGGTCCAACCCCCTGTGCTTGCGCAGGGGACCCTCCATATCTCTCTAACCGTAGAGGAGACTCACTCCTCTCCTTCGCCTAAGGGTGTAGGGGATTCCCCCTAACCCCATTCTCTGGAGGTGCTTTCGGGCACCTCCCTCTTTCCAGCAGGAGGCCCCTCTGTTCTTTCCATGCGGACTGCCAAGAAAGCCAGCAGGTACCTATTAGCCAGCCGCTCCACATCGAAGCGGCTCGGTAGGGCATACCCCCTTAGGGGGGAGAGGGAAGCCAGGCCCCTTCGGTCGCTTGCCTCAAAAGACCTGCTGGCAAGAATTTTGAAACCTTGCCGGGGTCAAGGCGTGCCTCCCCAAACAAGAATGGTGACGCTGCCAAGGGGACCTGCGATGTCCTGGGAGGGGATGGCCAACTGGAGGCCCCCCTTGTGATAGACATGGTCTTTGAGGAAACTCAGCCTCAGACGGTAGGGCCTTCCATGGGAGGGAATACGTGCTCGGTGCCCCTATGCAAGGTCCTCCACAAACGGCAGGGGCCTCCGAGGCAGTACAAGGAGGGGAGGGATCTCCTCTGCGACCACCAGGACCTTCTCCATTTCAGAGAAGGACCTGGCTGAGGCCGGTCCATCTGGCCTAGGGGCTCCTTCCGGCGGAGGTGAGAAGCGGGTTCATTCCCCGCCCTCCTCTCCGAAAAAAGAAAAAGAAAAAGACTCGGGGCTCCTCTCCGTCCGCGGGGGCTACTGGGGCGGATGGGTCTGCTCTGACTTTGGCAAGTGACCAAGCCAAGATCGGCACATCAGGCCCCTCTGCCCTCCCGGTTGCAGAGCCCCTGACTAAGACCAAAAGTGCACAGGGCGGAGCCTCGATGACATCGGGGCCCATGATTCAGAGGTTACCTTGCGTTTTCGAGCCAGCTGGCTTCAAACGTTTCCTCGTTATTCAATCCACTGATGGCACCATGTTAGCCAAGGGCAACATGATCCATCAGAGGAGAGTATTAGCTAGTGCAATTGGTAGAGAGCCGAAGGTGACCCGTTTCTCGGACGGCAGCCTTCTGGCGAATGCGGCGAATCCCGCTGAGGCGGCCAAAATAAGTGCTCTTCGGAGACTTCATGGCACCCCGGTGAGTTTGACGCCGCACTCTACCATGAACTTTGTGAAAGGAGTAGTTTATGCGAGCGAACTCGTTGACTACTCCATTCGGGACATCACCTTAGAGCTGGACGACCATGGGGTGGTCAAGATCGAACGTGGGATGAGAAAACAAGGAGGGGCCTCGAGACCCACCCCTACACTCTTCGTCACGTTCGACTGTGACAAGCTCCCTGAGTAGGTGCGTGCTGGTTGGTACCGAAACTGCGTGAAGGCATTCGTGCCACTTCCGCGGCGGTGCTATTACTGTCATCGCTTCGGCCATACGAATCGCTCATGTAGACGTGCAAAGTCGTGGTCATCGGAAGTCTGTGTAAATTGCTCTACGGCCGCACACGATAAGTCTAAATCATGTGTGGCCAAGTGTGTCAATTGTGGAGAGCCGCATCCCGCTTCTTTGAAACAATGTGGTGCATATCTCCTCAAGAAAGAAATCCTGTTCGTTCAGGCCCATGATCGAATCTCATTCCGCGAGGCTAAGGACTTGGTCCTGGTGCGCCCGGCTCTGCCTGGGACGTCAGATGCCTCAATAGTTAGAAAGGCACCCTCTGCTCTTGGCCCATCGAGGCCAACGAGTACGGTTGTTTCCGCACCCATTCGGAGCCCTTCCGCGGGCTCTACTCAACCCGGGCGCTCCCCTGGTAAAGCTGGCGGCAAAAATGGTTCCTACCCAGCCCCGACTAAAACCAGGGCTCCCCCCTCTTCCCCCAGTGACCGTTTCCCGTAAGGCGAAACGGCCACGCGCCTCCACCGAGTCGTTAGACTCACAGCGGGCAACACCCCTGAAGCTGGTTGCCAGGCCATCCTCCGGGGTTCCTAAAGCTGTCCCCCGAAAGGAGGACAGCACCAAAGGAGCTTCAGCTCCTTCGTCCACGCCTAGAGGTGGTGCGAGTGCCTCGGAGACGGTGGTTCCTCGAAAAGAGGGCCGCAACACCCGCATAAGGTTTCGAGACGGAGGGAGGAAAAGACTCACATGGCGAGCCCAACCTCCCCCAATAAGTCCTCGAAGGCGACAGCGCCTTCAGTGCTTTGTCCGGCCAACAGCGCCTGAGGTCTTCCTCCGGGAAGCGTACGGCCATTCCCGTGAGGGTCTTAGGTTCGAGGAGGGTTCCCGTGTCTCCTCCGAGCTAGGCCTGGAGGGCATATTCCTTCAATGGAATTGCCGTGGACTCCGGGCCAACTGGAAGAAGCTGCGGAGGCTCGTCTCGTCCCGTTCCCCGTTAGCTATCTTTTTGCCGGAGACCATGCTAGGCGCGTGCCCCCTGCCCTCCCTCCCGGGGTATAAGGGTCGTGCGACCCCACCACTTATGGCTGGCTGTGCTGGGGGATGTGCGGTTTCAGGCAGTGCACCTGGATAGCACGTATACTATCATTTCTGCGTACATTCCACCGTCTGCTGACTTCGATGCGGGGGACTTCCGCCGCTTCGTGGCACGGCTGCCGAGGCCCTTTCTCTTGCTTGAAGATCTGAACGGCAGGCATCCTCTCTGGGGACATTACTCAATAAATCCCAGTGGACAAGACCTTGCCGATCTGATCGAAGAGCTTGAGATAGGTGTCCTAAACGTGGATTAGTTTACGCATCACTCTCCAAGAACCGCTTCATTTTCTTGCATTGAACCATCTTCATGCTCTTCGGATACACAGCCTGATTTTGATTGGGGGGTGGTCGATGACCTCCATTGTAGTGATCACTTTCCCATTCAAATATCATTTTCAGGGCCACTGCTGACTGAGAGCCCACCTCGGTGGTGCTTGGCGGAAGCGTGGTGGCCTGCATTTCAGGAAATGACTGAATTCTTTATCTCAGTCGAGGAGTTTAGGTCAGTAGATAAGGCCGTTGAGTTCTTCTCCGGCAACCTTATCGCCGTGGGCCTGACTACTATTCCTAGAACGTCTGGCCGTTTTGCACGTCGACCACTCCCATGGTGGTCGGCCGAGTGTGAAACAACCCTCAAACAGAAGCGTTATGCCTACATGCGCTCTAAGCGCCGCCCGAACGATTTCACTGTCGCTGAATTTCGTCGGGCTAGGGCTAGGTTCCGGTATATTTGGAAGCACGCCCGCCGCTCTTATTGGCGGGCATACGTGTCTTCACTTAACGTGAAGACCACTTTAGCAGAGGTGTGGAAGCGAGTCAAAAGGATTCGGGGCAAGTTTGGGCAGCACCCCCCTCACGTTCTTCAGGAGAAGGGGAGCGCAATCTCGGACCCCGCGTCCGTGGCGTATTCTTTTGCTACCGCTTTTTCCGCATTCTCTAGCCGGGATGCTGCTCCGCCAGCATTCAATGCACGTCGTCATGTCGCGAAAGTCCGCCGGCTTGACTTTACCACCAGAGGCGGAGAACCCTTCAACGACAAGTTTACTGTGAGTGAGTTGCGTTCCGCTCTCGCTTCGTGCGCGGACACCGCCCATGGTCCGGACGATGTCCCGTACGCCATGCTTCGACACCTGGGTGAGCGAGGCATGGCCTTTCTGTTAGATTTGTTCAACAGGATCTGGGTGGAAGGTCTCTTCCCACACTCCTGGCGAATCGCTACTGTGCTCGCCTTTCGCAAGCCGGGAAGAGATCACTCTACTCCGACCGGTTTCCGCCCAATCTCTCTAACCTCTTGCGTGTGCAAGTTGATGGAGAAATTGGTAAGTGTTAGATTAGCCTTTTTCCTGGACAGCGGAGGCCATCTGTCTTCTGCACAGTGTGGCTTCCGTAAGTTCCACTCCACGTCGGATGCTCTGCTCCGACTGGAAAATGCCATCTGTGAGGCTTTCCTTCGTAGACAGCATTACGCCACGGTGTTTTTCGATCTAAGGAAGGCCTATGATACCGCATGGCGATGCGGTATCATGGAGACTGTCTACACGATGGGGGCGAGGGGACGCCTTCCAGTCTTTATATCTGAATTTTTGCAAGATCGTCGATTCCGCGTACGGGTGGGGGGAGCCCTCTCCGGCCCAAAGGAGCAGGAAGAGGGTGTCCCGCAGGGAAGTGTCCTCAGTGTCACACTCTTTGCCCTGAGCATCAACGGCATCACCTCGGTGCTGCCGGAAGATATTCTCGCTACGCTCTACGTGGACGACCTTTCGATCTTTTTTGGCGCGGCACAGATGCCAACTCTGGAGCGTCGACTCCAACAGGCATTGAACCGCGTCTCTCGCTATGCCGAAGCGCACAGGTTTCGGTTTTCTTTGGCAGACTAAGGTGGTGCATTTCTGCCGTCATCCACGGCTGCACCCCGACCCAGATTTGTTTCTTAATTGAGGTGCGCCTGGATGTATTTGAGTTTCACCGTTTCCTTGGTCTTGTATTTGACCGACGCCTCACCTGGAAGGCTCATATTCACAGCCTTAGGGTCTCTTGTACCCGCGCCATGGAGATTCTCCGTTCCGTGACGTTCAGCGCTTGGGGTGCTGATAGGTCCACTGCCCTAGTTTTTTATCGATCCTTTGTCCGTTCGAAGCTCGACTACGGATGCGAGTTTTATGCATAGTCAGCCGAGCGTTTATTGTGAAAGGTGGATTCGATCCACCACACCGGCCTCCGCCTTGCGACCGGTGCCTTCCGCACTTCCCCCATTTAGAAATACTTGTCGATCCTGGGGATATGCCACTCACACTAAGAGGTGCACATTGCATTATTCTCCTCTATGCGCGAGCCCGGCGCCTCCCTCAGTCGCCAACAGCTCTTAATGCATCCGCAGCTGATCTCGATGGTGCCTATGCCGCCGAGAGACGCCAGTTATACCCTAAGCCCTTTGGGTTTAGGGCCAGGAAACTCCTTCGAGAGCTAGATATAGCTCTCGGGCCGGTGGTGACCCTGGTTCTTCCCAGGACGCCACCCTGGAGAGTACCAAATTTGGCTATTTGTCGCCACGCCTCTGCTTCCAAAGCTTGTACGGCGCCGGGAGTATTGCGTTCGACCTTTTTGGAGCACACCTTGTGTCACGCTGGAACCGTGCCAGTGTATACGGATTGCTCCAAGTCTCAAGAGGGGGTCGGCTTCCGCGCCGTGTCCCCTCTGTTTGAGTTCAGCGGGGCTCTGCCAGGCGCTGCGTCTTTCTTCACGGCTGAGCTGGTAGCAATACACCACTCGGTACGGGAGATTACGCGACGTGCCCGTTTCGGAGACCGGATTGTGATCTATAGCGACTCACAAAGCCCCCTGAGCGCTCTCGGGGCATTGGAATCTCCGCATCCCCTGGTTCGCGATATCCGTGACCCCACGGTTTTGGCGAACCGGGTGGATGTCGAGATTATCTTTTGTTGGGTTCCTGGACATGTAGGAATTGCGGGGAATAAGCGCGCCAAAGAGTCTGCGAGGATTCTGCGACCGGACCATCGTTTTGCTCTTCCTCACACCGACTATATGGCAGGAATACGGGCAGCTCTTCGGACTGCTTGGCAAAGAAGATGGGAGACGGTCGAAGGGAACTTAAAGTTGCGTGCCATTGCGCCGCAACTGTTTCTATGGACCTATCCCCCAATGCCACGACGGCTTCAGTTCCCTTTCTGTCGTCTCCGAATCGGACACACTCGTGTGACGCATTGCTATTTGATGGAGCGCTCGCCTGCGCCCTATTACGATGACTGCGTCGTCCCCCAGACTGTTCGGCACATTCTTGTCGAATGTCCCAGTCTAGATGATCTTCGCGCACGTTACCTGTCTCGGTATCGGGATGGGCGGGGTCGCTACCGCCTGTCCCTTGTACTCGGGTCGAGTGCGTGAACCATGACTGGTGGACTGATAGACTTTTGGTGGGAGGCCGACCTTCTCCCTTGTATTTAACTATTTGTATTTTTGTTATTTTTGTTTGTTTGTTTGTTTTTTGTAGGTCGCAGGCTCGTGCGCCGGGAGGAGGGGGACCTTTCCCTGACGCCGGAGCTTGCTCCCTGATTGTTATCCCATTTTATTGTTGTTTCTGTTAAAATTTTTATTTTAAAGTAGCCTAGAACTGGGCTGTTTGTTTGTGGCGACTTATGCCCGAGTGGGCAGTCGCCAGATAGCCCCTTTAAAAAAAAAAAAAAATCCGTCTAAAACAATGCCCCTCCTTCCACTAGCGTGACCGTTTTCCGTAAATCGAAGCGGCCTCCACCGTCGTTAGAGTCATACACGGGATGGGGTCCAAGCAGGAGAATGCACCATTTATATTTGCTATGATGTCTCGGGTCTTCTCTGCTCTAACTTTTTTTTTCTCAAGCAGTCGCTGCGCAGCTACACCTGAACAAGGACGATTACTTTTTTCGCGTACATTTCACCGTCATCAGACTTCCACAGCGTCGTGGCACGATTGCCGAGGCCGTTTCTCTTGCTCGGGGATTTGAATGATAGTATAGTGTATGGTTATCAATGTGATTTATCTTCCGTTAATAAATCAGCCTAGATAGCGTTTCTAAAACCCTAACCATAAATTTTGGTGCTCAGACCCGGGAGTAATCTCCCGTCAATCAATAAATAAGTTTAAACGTTAAAATAACTCTTGACTCCACGCGTCAATTCGTCCCAATCCTCGCTGGAACATTTTTGATTCGCGTGTCCATTTTTTTTATATCGCGTGTAATTTTTAACATCATTCTTCTAATTATCATAATTTATGTCAATTTTAATTTAATATTATCCCCTATATTCAACGAGTGGACAATTTCCTTTATTTCTCAATTATTTTTATTTTTTTCATATTCCTGTGCTAGTGACCAATTTACACACACACACACGTGCTCACAGCCACAGCTACTTCTCACGTAAACACCTTCATTCAACTAGCACAAATATACATAAAACAGTGTCTATGATGGACCAGACACACCACCTAAGGACATCAGTTAGCGCCCAAACTCATCATGACCAACCGTCTGCGCAAAGACAACCACATGCGTACCTCTCTCTTCACGTGTATGATCATGCAAATCTAATTGCATGGTTAGAAGTCTCATCCTTCCTCCTTAAACCACAAAACATCACTGAGGAGGAGAAAGTATCAGCAATCATCCAGCGGTTACCCATAAGTACCTTTATTCAGGTCAGGGAAGTGAAAATTAACGGGGAACAGGCTGATGTTTTAGACCACCTGAATGAGGCTTTCCTCAATACATATGGTAGGTCACAAATGGATGACCTGAGAGAGCTCCTGAATACTCAGGAAATCGGAGATAAGAGTCCTCCTTCTTTTTTATCTCATTTGAAGGACATTATCAGGGTAAAAGGTGCTCACATCGATCTTTTTAACCCTCTCCTCACCGAAATCTTCATGAGAGGAGTCCCCGAAGGAATTAGGCTACTAATCCTAAGCTCGAACCCCACGAGCATTGATGAGGTTGCTGCAGCCGCAGATAAATTGTATAAAAGTCCTTATGTGAATTGGGGCAACGGCCAAACCAACGGCCAAACTCACGGCCCATTTAACAATGCTTTAATTTCGCAGTTTCGAGGCACGTCGAGCTCCTCTGACGAACGGGCCGAGCATTCAAGGCCCGTTCGTCGAGAGACCTTGAGGCTTCAATACGGAGGGTGAAAGCCAATATCCAGCGGTTAAAGCTGCAGCGTGAACCACAGAGGGAACACGGACACGGGTTTGGCGATCGAAGGCGGTGAGAGACAGCAAAATTTTCACCCTCATTCTTCCAACTTTTCTCACCATCTTCCACACCATCAGGGCCTATGCTGGTATCATCAAAGGTACGGGCACAACGCTGTACACTATACACAGCCTTGTAGCCACAGTTATGCTTCTTCACATACTGCGTCAAGTAGTCTCCCGAAGAATAACTTTTCCCTTTCCTCTCATCCAACTCAATGGTGCTGGTACCACAACAAATATGGTGCACAAACTTTAAAATGCTTGCAACCTTGCACATATTTGGACCCAGTATCTTCAAATCTCAACCCTCCAGTTTTCTCACTTCACCCAACTAAACCACTTTCTCCAAATCCTCAAACTTCAAATTCTTGCAGTCCTCTCACTCCAGTCTCTCAATCACAAACTTTAAACTAGAAAGGCATGGGAAAAAAGGGTCTACATCCCCTGCCTACACCTCATTTCCTCAAGTAGCTCGGTTATTTCGTATTTTTGACCCACTTTCTGAATTTTCATTCCTAGTGGACACTGGTGCTGAATGCAGTTTCATACCAATTTCTAAGGCCGACAAAGGTTCTGCCCCTTCAGATTTAGTTCTGAAGGAAGCCAATTCAACCAATATTACGACATATGGAAGGCGTAACCTCCAAGCCTCGCTTGGTCTCCGTCGGGTTTTTCGATGGACTTTCATCATAGCCGAGGTAGATTGTCCAATATTGGGCCTTGACTTTCTTTCGGCTCACGACCTCTTGGTCGATTCTCAACAACGCAAGCTTATCGACCGCAAAACTCTCCTCACTGTCTCAGATTCGTACTCACCTTCTCAGAGTTCCCTCCTCTCTATTCCTCTCCCGTCCACCGAGCCACCGTTTCAGCGCCTTCTTCAGGAGTTTCCTGAGCTCACCCTTCCACCTTCAAAGGACAGGCCCATTAAACATAGTGTGGTGCATCGGATCGAGACAACAGGAGGTCCTGTATTCTCACGGCCACGCCGTCTAGCACCGGATAAACTCTCTGCTATGCGTGATGAATTCCAATTCATGATTGATTCAGCCATTTGTAGGCCTTCCTCTTCGCCGTGGGCCTCTCCACTTCACATTGTGCCGAAATCCACGCCGGAGGAATATAGAGCAGTTTGGGGTTACAGAGCTCTTAACGCTGTAACAATTCCTGATCGTTATTCCTTCCGTACTTAGCCGATTTTACCTCTTCTCTCCATGGTTGTACGATTTTTTTCTTGCTTGGATCTGGTTCATGCTTTCAACCATATCCCTATTCACCCAGATGGAGGCGCAAAGACTAACATCACCACTCCGTTTGGTGCTTTTGAAATGATCAAGATTCCATATGGATTGCGTAACTCTGGGCAAACTTTCCAGCGCTTTATGAATCAAGTCCTTAGGGGTCTTCCGTTTGTATTCGGCTACATCAATGACCTCCTAATATCATCTTCCTCGCTGCAGAAACACCTTTCTCACCTTCGCCAAGTTTTTTCCTCGTCTTCAGGAGTACGGTATCGTACTAAACACCTCCAAGTGCCTCTTTGGTGTCCCGCAACTCTCATTCTTGGGGCACCATGTCTCGAGTGCAGGGATTAGCCCACTCGAAGTTAAAGTTAGCGCGATGCGAAACTTTTCTCGTCCTACATTAAGCAAACAACTCAGGAGTTTCAGTGGTATGGTCAATTTCTACCACAGATTCACCCCTAAATGTGCCCAGGTCATGCAACCTCTCAACTCTATGCTCACCAAAACCAAAAAGAACTCTCCTCTTGAATCATTCGCTCGCACCAAAGAGGCTATTGCCCGCGCTGTGGAATTGGCTCATCCTTCTCTAGGAGCCCCCATCAGCGTCGCCTCAGATGCATCCTCAACCCACGTAGATGCAACCTTGCATCAGAAAGTTGGTGACTAATGGCAACCTCTTGCTTTCTTCTCTCGCGCTCTCAAGGAACCATCAAAAGAGATATTCAACGTTTTCTCGAGAACTCCTCGGAATATATCTCGCTGTCCGCCATTTCCGCCATCATTTGGAAGGGCGTGAATTTACCATTTTTACTGACCATAAGCTCTTGATTGGTGCATGTTCGTCTCGTAGCACTTCGTCAGTACACATTGCAGTTGACACTCATCATCTTGACTTCATCCTACAGATGACGAACGATATTCGCTACGTTCCTGGTTCTTCAAACGTCGTACCCTACGCGCGCTCTCGCATTTCATCGATTTCGGGCACGCAACTCTTCTACACTGCGCCTATCGATCATGCAACAATAGCGCTTGCCCAGGAACAAGATGGAGACACGCACCACTGCGTCACTCTTCTCAACTCGTCGTTCGCGAGATTGACTTGCCTGACAGTCCTTCCAGGGGCATCCTGGTTGACTATTCAATTCCTGACTGTCCTCGTCCTCTCATTCCTCTCGCTTACCGTTGGCACATCTTCGACCAAATTCATGGCCTCTCTCATCCTGGCGTCAATGCCACTCGCAAGCTCGTTGCACAACGCTTCGTTTGGCCAGGTATGAATGCCGACGTGGCCAAATGGACTCACTCATGCCTGCCATGCCAGCGTGCTAAAGTCCACCGCCACACAAAAGCTCCTCTGGTTCCCTTTCCTCTTCCTTCGTCACGTTTTGACGCCGTTCACATCGATCTAGTAGGTCCTCTTCCTTACCCCCGTGGTTGCAATTATCTTCTCACCATGATTGATCGTTTTACTTGCTAACCAGAGGCGGTTCCTATCTCGGACATCAGAGCTTTAACTTTCACTCGAGATTTCGTCTCAGCATGGGTTGCTCGTTTAGGCGTTCCCTCAACGATCATGACTGATCGTGGCAGCCAGTTTGAATCCCACCAATGGGATGCCCTCGTGTCAGTCCTTGGCTCCTTTCGCCTTCGTACTACAAGCTATCACCCCCAGAGTAACTCTAAGGTAGAACGTCTGCATCGGACCATCAAAGCAAGCTTACGCTCCCCCGATCCAAACATAACTTGGGTGGACAAGCTACCTTTGATTCTCCTTGGCATTCGCTCCTCCTTGAAAGAGGATTTTTGCTTGCTCTGCAGCGGAATTCGCTTATGGTACTCATCTTCGTCTACCCGCTCAATTCTTTTATTCCTCTGACCGACCTCTAGCTTCTTACCTAGATCCTCCTTCATACGTACACAACCTTGTACGGGTGATGGCTGAAATTAAGCCAACTGCCCCTAGAGTGCCTTCTAATTATAAAACCTTCGCTCCTCCTTGAAAGAGGATTTTGCTTGTTCTGCAGCGGAATTAGTTTATGGTACTCAACTTCGTCTACCCGGTCAATTCTTTTCTTCCTCTGACCGACCTCTAGCTTCTTACCTAGATCCTCCTTCATACGTACACAACCTTGTGCGGGTGATGGCTGAAATTAAGCCAACTGCCCCTAGAGTGCCTTCTAATTATAAAACCTTCGTGCCGAAGGAGATGACAACATGCTCCCATGTTTTCGTCCGTCGCGATGCAGCTCGCACTTCGTTACAACCAGTCTATGAAGGACCCTTTCTCTTTATCTCCAGGAAGCCGAAATTCTTTGTCCTAAAGCTTGGCACCAGGCAAGATACTATCTCTATCGACCGCCTAAAACCCGCTTATACCGAAAATGTTCCTCTACAAACACCTCATTCTCCTCCTACTATACCCCTTTATGGTACAGTAATTTCCCAAAACAACCTAAACTCCACCTCTTTAACTACTGCCTCTCCAACTCAACCTTCCGTTTTGCTGCCTCCTCCTCCTTTGTTGCAGGAACCCTGGTCGGCAAAGTGGATAGTCATGAGCAAATCTCTCCCTCACTGGTCACTCCGTCAGCGGACAACGGGACTCAAGACTCCCACATCCCGTTTGACGCCATCTCGGAAGGAACCAACAAGCGGATCACCTTCGCGCCGTCAACCTTTTCTCCTGCCAGTGGCTCGTTCAACGCTAATGTCACGGCCACAGCAAATATGTGTCTTCGTACCCACAGCCAAACAAATGGCACTGTCACACGCTCTGGTCGCGTCGTCAGGAGGCCTCGTTGGTACTCAGACTTATAATCCCAAAATAGTAAAAGGGGGGGTAACCTTCTTAGGGGGGGAGTGTTATAGCAATGCCTCTGGGCATTCCTATAATAAAAACCTCCTGGAAATCGATAAGCCTGAGATCGATGTTCTAAATGTAGATGAGTTTACCCATTAACTGCCCAAGAACCGCTTCATTTTCCTGTCTTAAACTATCTGTGCTTTGCAGGCAATAACTCCTCATTCTTGTAAACTGCAAATTACTGTGCCGGTGAGAGGTGTGCCTACCCCCGATGCCGGAGCATGCTTCTTTCTTTTAGCCTGTTTGCTTATCTTGCTTTTTTTTGTTAATTTTTTACCTTTATTCTTAGACTTTGCTCCTGTTTAATCTTTGTTATTATTTTTTTTACATATTACTTATTTTTTAATCAAGCGTAATAAAAGAATGTATCGAGATTACGGTGACTTTTGCCCTAGTAGGCAGGTATAGAAGGGCTCTTAAAAAAAATCATCGACCTTTACGATCTCTGCGAAGGCTATGGCTGATGCTGGTTCGACGGTCTTGTAGCTTCTTTACCGTGTTGGTAGAAATTGGTTCTCCTCTAAAAAGAGAAGGATCATTTTTTTGAGAGAGCGAGGAGAAAGAGAGAGTTCATCTAGCGACCGCCGCACTTGAATCACAGCCTATGCCTAGGCTCGATTAATAAACAATATGTAAGTAGTAAATAAAAAGAAAAACACAAACCAAAACGAACACAAAAAAAAGAAAAGAAAGGAAAAAGTCAAGAGAAGGAAGCGCGCTCAGGGGTCAGGGGTAGGCCTGCTTCCACCTGGCACAGAAAAATACGACCTAAAAAATGAACCAGTCTCGAGTACAAGGGACAAGCGGTGGCGACCCCGCTTGTCCCGGTACCGTGACAGGTAACGTGCGCTAGGATTACTCAGGCTTGGACATTCAACAAGAATGTGCAAAACAGTCTGGTGGACAAAGTAGTCAACACAATAAGGCGCATGCGAGCGCTCCATCAAATGGCGGAGCGTCCCGCGAGTGTCTCCAATTCGAAGACGACATAAAACAGCCTGAAACCGTTTGGGGGTAGGTACACCGGAACAATCGCGGCGCAATGGTACGCAACTTAAATTCCCAACCTTTTACCAAGCAGCCCGGAGAGCTGCCCGTATCGGCGCGCTCATTCCTCGCAAATCCTACATGTCCAGGAACCCTGCAGAAGATAATCTCGACATCCACCCGGTGTGCCAAAACGGTGGCGTCACGGATAACGCGAACTAGGAATGCGGAGATTTCAATGGCCCGAGAGCACTCAGAGCGCTTTGTGAGTTGCTATGAATCACAATCCTCTCTCCGAACCGGGCACGAAGGGTTATCTTCCATACTAAGTGGTATATAACAACCAGCTTGTTGTGAAGACAGATGCAGCGGCTGTCAGAACCCTGCTTATGTCAAACAGGAAATACGGCTTAAAAACCGACCTTCTCTGTGGAAGGAGCCATCCATATACACTGGCACAGTCGCAGCCTGACACGGTGTTTTCTAAAAAGGCCAAACGCAATACTTCCGGTGCTGTTGAAATTTTAAAAACATAGGCGTTGTGAAAAATTATCAAAGATGATACCCTCCCTGGTGACGTCCTGGGCACATCCAGAGGCGCCACCGAGCCATGCACTACACCGAGCTCTCGAGGGAGTTTCCTAGCCCTAAAACAAAAGGGGTTAAAATATGACTGGCAACTCGCGGCGGTATAGGCAGTATCGAGATCTTCCGCAGAGGAAGTGAGAGACGATGGCGCCTGCAGGATACGCTAAGCTCGCGCCTAATGCATTGTGGACGGCACAGAGCGAATGTCAGCTTCCCTGAATCGCCCTCTATCCTCTCAATGAGGATGGTGTAGAAGGCACGGGTCGCCAGGCTGAGCCTGATGTGGTGTATTAAATTCACCTTCTTCTATAGAGGTTCGGCTGCGAATACATAAAACCTGCATCCGTACTCAAGAATCGAACGAACAAAGGATCGATGGAAATATAAGTAAGTAGTATATCAACAACCCAGGTGCTGAAAGTCGCAGAATGAATAATGTCCATAACCCTTTTGTACAAGAGACCCTAAGGCTGCGAATATGTGCCTCCCAAGTGAGGCGTCGGTCAAAATAATATCAATGAAAAGGTACAGAAGACATGTGACCTCCGCTGTTTTGAAAAAAAAGGCTAGTCTAACATTTACCTATTTCTTCATCAACTTGCCCACGCAAGAGAGATTGGGGAAAACAGTCGTGTAGAGGAGACTCCCCGGTTTGCGAAAAGCGAGAAAGAAAATGGACGCCCCCCACAAGTGGATCGTCGCCTTGGGTGCCAACTCTGGAGCTTCAACTCAAACAGGCATTAAACCGCGCCTCTCGCTATGCCAGAGCGCACAGGCGTAGGTTTCCCTTGGTCAAGACCAAGGTGGTGCACTTCTGCTGCCATCTATGGCTCCACCCTTCCCAGACTTGTTTCTAAATGGGGTGCACCTGGAAGTGGAGGAATCGCATCGTTTCTTTGGTCTTGTATTTAACCGACCATTCACCTCGGATGCTTACATTCGCAGCCTTAGGGTCTCTTGTACCCGCACCATGGATATTATTCGCTCAGTGACGTTCAGCGCCTGGGGAGCCGTATCCCCTCTATTTTAATTCAGCGTGGCGGTTGAAGGCGCTGTGTCCTTCTTCCGAGACCGGATTGTGATTTATAGTGTCTCTCAAAGCGCCCTGAGTGCTCCCTGCATCCTCTGGTTTGCGATATCCGTGACGCCACAGTTTTGGCGAGCCAGGTGGATTTCAAAATTATTTTCTTCTGGGTTACTGGAGAGGTAGGTATTGCGGGGAATAAGCGTGCAGATGAGGGCCCAAAGAGTCCGCGAGAACTTGTCGACCAGACGAGCGTTTCGCTCTTCCTAACACCGATTACATGGCAGGAAAACCGGCTGCCCGGCGG
This sequence comes from Ceratothoa steindachneri, assembly GCA_963969495.1. Classification (NCBI taxonomy): domain Eukaryota; kingdom Metazoa; phylum Arthropoda; class Malacostraca; order Isopoda; family Cymothoidae; genus Ceratothoa; species Ceratothoa steindachneri. The sequence goes on along the minus strand of OZ018332.1, from coordinate 38,853,986 downwards.
GCGGCTTCGCATAGAAGATGGGAGACGGTCCAGGGAACATAAAATTACGTGCCATTGCCCTGGGACTGCTCCTAAGAACCTACTCCCAAATGCCCAGACGGATTCAAGCTGCTTTTTGTCCTCTACGAATTGGACACACTCACGGGACACACCGCCATTTGATGGAGCGCTCGCCTGCCCCTTATTGTGATGACTGCGTTGTCCCCCGACTGTTCGGCACATTCTTGTTGAATGTCCCAGTTTGGGTGATCTCTGTGCTCGCTACTTGGCCCGGCACCGGGAGGAGTGGGGTCGCTACCTCTTGTCCCTTGTACTTGGGACTGGTTCATGCACAGAAGCTTGTGGACTATGTGACTTTTGGAGGAGGCTGGCCTCCTCCCACCTTATTTGACACTAGTTTGTTTCTTGTCTTTTTATTTTTGTAGGTCACTTATTCCTGCGCGGGGAGGGGGCTACCCCCGCCACCGGCACGCGTTTCCTTTTTGTAGCCTTTTGGTTTTTTCATTTTTATTTTTTTTTTGTTTTATCGTTGTTATTTATATATTGTTGTTATTTGTTTTGTTTTTTTAATATAGTCTAGTAATAGGTTTTGCTGAGTATGGTGAATTATGCCCCAAGTAGGCAGTCGCCACGTGGTCTCCTTAAAAAACGAAAAAGCAAAAAATTTGCCTTGGGTTAAACCTTCAAAATGGAGTAAGGAGGAAGCCGCCAGGAGGAGAGGGAGAGACATCCTCTCCTCTAGGACTCTTTTAGGGGTGGCACTGGTAAAGTATACGGGTGCTGACACTACCCTAGATCTTCAAAGATACACTCTACAACGAAGTAAAGGGAGAAACTCCCGAACCCGTAGCTATTGGAGGATGGTGAATTCCTCCACAAGGAGAATTTTGGAGGGGACTTTGAGACAGCTCAAGGGCTGCCACCTCTTTAGAAAAGGCGGAGCTAGCGAGGGAGACTCCAAAAGGCATAGAGGGGAACCCCCCTTATCAATCAGTAGTGCTGAAAGGGAGCCCATTTACCAACATTGAAGGGAGGGGTATAATCGTACATGGCTGTGATTGAAAAATTGACTGACCCTGCCCGCGGTGGCCTTACTTTGACCTTAAGAAAACATCGCTAATTGGGACCTCCCACAGATGACGCTGTGGGAGGAAGTACTAGACCTCCTTGGGAACATCATACCATAAACCTACCGATGTTCTACATAGGCAGGTTGAATTGTCGGATGCAATTTGGTGACGTGCCTCCGAGAGGTTGGGGTCACCATACCCAAATTCCCATGGAAGAGGAACCAGATCAGTATTCAAGGAGGGGCAATATAATAAGGGCTTAAGGAGAAGTCAGGAAGCTGTAGTGGAAGCGACGTAGAAAAGGGCCGGGGCGTGTAGCATCCTTTGCTAGAGCTGTGCCCAGAGTGAAGGTCTCCTCTGTGTTCGGTCATCCTCGGGTGCATTTTTAAGTTTGTGGTGATCAATTATGGCCTTATGGGGAGTCGCAGTGTCCATGAAAGGTGCCCTAGAAAACAAAGGTGACCCACCTCATGTGGAGAATCGCAAATCTACAAAAGGGATTAAGGGAAACCCCTAATCCTGTATCACTTAGAGAGGAGCAAACACCTATTCCTCCCTACAAATCTTTAGAGGGCTCATGGGAAACCACAGGGGTGCCACCTTCATCACAGAAGTGGAGCTATACTAGAGTGTCTCCGAAGTTGTCTAACTTCAAAGTCGAAAATCCTAGTGCATGTTCGTAGTGTCTTTGCGGCATACGCATTATCGAGATCAATCGCGCATGTCATCAAAGCCTTTTGCGACTGAGGGAATCACCTGGACAGTGGGTATTTGCTTTTCATGCCCTTTGTACGGCCCAGCTTGAACGTCACCTCTGCACCTTCAGCAATCAACCCCGCAAAAGGGTACTTGCGGACGTCAACGGCTGCAAAAAAGAGACGGTGCGGTTGATCGTATCTACCTTCATCAATTCACGCTGTTGCGGAAGCATAAAACTCGCATCATTCGAGTTTCACGGAAATGAAGGGAGGGTAGAAGAGCGTTGCATTGCGCTATCAACAAACCAGATGCTGAATTTCAGGGATCGAACAATGTCCATGGCGCGGGTATAAAAGACGCTAAAGCTGCGAATACGGGTTTTCTGGATGAACATTTTGTCGAAATAAAACCGAGGGAAAGGTGCGACCCTGCCATTTCAAAGCTAGTTTGCGGGGGAGTGAAGCCATGTAGGCGGAATAATTGCCAAGGCCTTTGTGCTCGGCCATAAGAGAGATGCGGTTTAAAGCCTGGTGGATTTGGCGCTCCAGAGTTGACATCGTAGGGTAATCTACATAGAGCGTAGTGAGAACATCTTCCAGCAGCACCTCAGGTGATATCATTGATGCCCAAGGCAAATAGAGGCATCAATTTATTGACGGGGTCAATAATCGAGGCCTGAATGGTACAGAGAGAAAGGTAGAAAGTAAACGGTAGCAGGGAAGAAGAGAAGAGGCCAAGCGTATTCATCTCACACGTGCTCTGTACGCTTTGAACAGAGGCTAGATCCAGCGACACCCTCGTCACGACCCCCAATCTAAATTTTTATTTTCCCCTACCAAGTGAGCGCATTCTCCCCTATGCTTACTTTATCATATTCTTTTATTTAAACAACTGTTAAAATTACTTTTTGGCATAAAATATATTTCTTTGTTATTTTAACTAATAAATTGCTTATTCCACAAAAGCAATCATTTTTTTCGGCGTGAATCAACCTATTCCTTTGATAGCTTGCTCCATAAGTTTTGCTAATATTTACAGCTGTATTACTTTTTAACACTAAGGTTTAAATGTTACTAGATTTAGGTTTTGCAACTTATTTAATTGGTTGAGTGGGTCTTGTTGTGCGCTCGCTACATAGATATTTAGGATGAGATACATATCAACATTTTGTAGCTAACCTCGAACATAGAACAAGTAAATTTGTAGTCGAACTAGAACAAGTACATTTTATGATTAGTGTAGAGGTTCTCATACTCTCACTATTGATTGATATTTTCCCTATTCGTGAAGATGTGGGTAGTGAAGATAGGTAATTAAAATCTTCATTCTGGTACAACTTAAAGTACATTTGTATATATAAAAATACATGTATTATTGAAAGTCTTCAGCATGGGTCTGCTCATTTTCTGAGTGTTTTCCCATGTGCGTATTTCTTGCACTGTTATACAAGTGAGTAAGACTGCTGTTTACTTTAACATGCGAAGGAAAGTTTTCTTCAGTTTTGCTGATGGCCTGCAAGTGAGCACAGCGAGGGAGTTCCTTAGCTTTGTCTTGTTCAAATTTAGTCTGGAGAAGGTCCTCTCTATCTCTGTTGTTCTCTGTGACAAAGAAGTCATTTGTAGCATAAAGATGGAGAGATCCTCATACTCAGGACGGCGGCTCAGGCTCTGCCAAAACTCTGCAATAGGCTTGCTCTCCAACCCTATTTTTTTACATTGTCATCAACCAGAATGGAACGCCATTGTCGATCAACATTTTGCACTTTTGACGAACTGATCCTCGGAAAACCATTGGCAAGAACTGCGCTAGATCTTATATTAGCACTGCCACCCAGTATTTTCCCATGGTTTACATTTTTAAGTGCATTCAGAACTGGGTCGGAAACATCGATCCTCTAAAGAATTTGGAGGACAGTTTCCCTGTATCTTCTCTGGAAGCTCTCCCTCTCACGTAGAGGCATAAGCTTCATTAACTATTGAGCCATTATTCCTAGGTAAACTTTGTCACGTGGTAGCCACTGTGACTCGTCGCCAATATTGATGTTAGTCAGGTTGTGGAGTGGTTTCCTGAAGTTTAGACAGAGCACCTTGACAACACGTTCAGCCTCAGTCACAAGACTACGAAGCTGAAAACTATTCGATTAGAATGGACATGCAGACCTATCAAGTCTCTTATGATAATCAAAAAACTACAATGTTGCCTTAACATACGTAGATTTGAGTGCCCATTGTATCGTCTCAGCCTCCAGTGAGCTGCTTCTCTTGTCACTTGCCTCTGCAGTGAAGAACAGAACGAGAGCCGGCCATTCCAAAATTCAGCTAACACACTGTGCCACAGATAGCCAACGTGTCTGACATGGTTTTAGGATTCAATGAGCATCCGCATTTATAAACCTCTGGAACTCACCAAAACTTTTCTGCCTGATGGAGGACATCTTGAAATAATTGTAGTCATCCTGAATTAGCCGATTAGCTGTCTTTGAGAGAACTTACTGGCGTGCTCTGCAACAAGATGGATTTTTTTTTTTTTTTTTTTAATTTAAGGGGCTATCTGGCGACTGCCGACTTAGGCATAAGTCGCCGTAAACAAACAGCCTAGTTCTAGGCTACTTCAAAAAATGGAACAGGGAACAACAAAAAAGAAATAACAATAACAAAACAATAACAAAAACAACAACAACAACAAAAACAACAAAAACAACAACAACAAAAATTAAGCCTGGTTAAAAAAAAGGGAGAAGGCCGGCCTCCCCCAAAAAGTTAGCAAGTCCACCAGTCAAAGTGCACGCACTCGTCCCGAGTACAAGGGACAGGCGGTAGCGACCCCGCCCATCCCGGTACCGGGACAGGTGTCGTGCGCGAAGATCACCCAGACTGGGACATTCGACAAGAATGTGCCGAACAGTCTGGGGGACGACGCAGTCGTTGCAATAGGGCGCAGGCGAGCACTCCACCAGATAGCGATGCGTCACACGAGTGTGTCCGATTCGGAGACGACAGAAAGCAACCTGAAGCCGCCGCGGCATTGGGGGATAGGTCCATGGGAACAGTCGCTGCGCCATGGCACGCAACTTTAAGTTCCCTTCGACCGTCTCCCATCTTCTTTGCCAAGCAGTCCGAAGAGCTGCCCGTATTCCTGCCATGTAGTCGGTGTGAGGAAGAGCGAAACGCTGGTCCGGTCGCAGAGTCCTCGCGGACTCTTTGGCGCCCTCATCGGCGCGCTCATTCCCCGCAATTCCCACATGTCCAGGAACCCAGCAGAAGATAATCTCGACATCTGCCCGGCTCGCCAAAACCGTGGCGTCACGGATATCGCGAACCAGGGGATGCGGAGATTCCAATGCCCCGAGAGCACTCAGGGCGCTTTGTGAGTCGCTATAGATCACAATCCGGTCTCCGAACCGGGCACGTCGCGTAATCTCCCGTACCGAGTGGTGTATTGCCACCAGCTCGGCCGTGAAGACAGACGCAGCGCCTGGTAGAGCCCCGCTGACTTCAAACAGAGGGGATACGGCGTGGAAGCCGACCCCCTCTTGGGACTTGGAGCCATCCGTATACACTGGCACGGTTCCAGCGTGACACGATGTGTGCTCCAAAAAGGTCGAACGCAATACTCCCGGCGCAGTACAAGCTTTGGGAGCAGAGGCGTGGCGACAAATAGCCAAATGTGGTACCCTCCAGGGTGGCGTCCTGGGCAGAACCAGGGGCGCCACCGGCCCGAGAGCTATATCTAGCTCTCGAAGGAGTTTCGTGGCCCTAAACCCAAAGGGCTTAGGGTATGACTGGCGTCTCTCGGCGGCATAGGCACCATCGAGATCAGCTGCGGATGCAGTGAGAGCTGTTGGCGACTGAGGGAGGCGCCGGGCTCGCGCAGACAGGCGAGTGATGCACTGCACGCGGCGCAGAGCGAGTGGCATCTCCCCAGCATCGACCAACAGGCTCTCAATGGGGGAAGTGCGGAAGGCACGTGTCGCAAGGCGAAGGCCGGTGTGGTGGATCGAATCCACCTTCCGCAATAAACGCTCGGCTGCGGATGCATAAAACTCGCATCCGTAGTCGAGCTTCGAGCGAACAAAGGATCGATAAAAAAGTAAGGCGGTAGCCCTATCAGCGCCCCAAGCGCTGAACGTCACGGAACGGAGAATGTCCATGGCGCGGGTACAAGAGACCCTAAGGCTGTGAATATGAGCCTCCCAGGTGAGGCGTCGGTCGAATACAAGACCAAGGAAACGGTGCGACTCAACCACATCCAGGCGCACCCCATTAAGAAACAAATCTGGGTCGGGGTGAAGCCGTGGATGGCGGCAGAAGTGCACCACCTTAGTCTTGGCCAAAGAAAACCGAAACCTGTGCGCTTCGGCATAGCGAGAGACGCGGTTCAATGCCTGTTGGAGTCTACGCTCCAGAGTTGGCATCTGGGCCGCGCCAAAAGAGATCGAAAGGTCGTCCACGTAGAGCGTAGCGAGAACATCTTCCGGCAGCACCGAGGTGATGCCGTTGATGCTCAGGGCAAAGAGTGTGACACTGAGGACACTTCCCTGCGGGACACCCTCTTCCTGCTCCTTTGGGCGGGAGAGAGCTCCCCCCACCCGTACGCGGAATCGACGATCTCGCAAAAATTCAGATATAAACATTGGGAGGCGTCCCCTCGCCCCCATCGTGTAGAGAGTCTCCATGATACCGTATCGCCATGCGGTATCATAGGCCTTCTCCAGATCGAAAAACACCGTGGCGTAGTGCTGTCTACGAAGGAAAGCCTCGCAGACGGCATTTTCCAGTCGGAGCAGAGCATCCGACGTGGAGTGGAACTCTCGGAAGCCGCACTGTGCGGAAGACAGATGGCCTCCGCTGTCCAGGAAAAAAGCTAATCTAACGTTTACCAATTTCTCCATCAACTTGCACACGCAAGAGGTTAGAGAGATTGGGCGGAAACCGGTCGGAGTAGAGTGATCTCTCCCCGGTTTGCGAAAGGCGAGCACAGTAGCGATTCGCCAGGAGTCTGGGTGAAGACCTTCCACCCAGATCCTGTTGAACAGATCTAACAGAAAGGCCATGCCTCGCTCACCCAGGTGTCGAAGCATGGCGTACGGGACATCGTCCGGACCATGGGCGGTGTCCGCGCACGAAGCGAGAGCGGAACGCAACTCACTCACAGTAAACTTGTCGTTGAAGGGTTCTCCGCCACTGGAGGTAAAGTCCAGCCGGCGGCCTTCCGCGACATCACGACGTGCATTGAATGCTGGCGGAGCAGCATCACGGCTAGAGAATGCGGAAAAAGCGGTCACTAAGGATTCCGCCACGGACGCGGGGTCTGAGATTGCGGTCCCATTCTCCTGGAGAACGGGAGGGGGGTCCTGCGAGAACTTGCCCCGAATCCTTTTGACTCGCTTCCACACCTCAGCTAAAGAGGTCTTCCCGTTAAGTGAAGACACGTATGCCCGCCAAGAAGAGCGGCGGGCGTGCTTCGAAATATACCGGAACCTAGCATTAGCCCGACGAAATTCAGCGACAGTGAAATCGTTCGGGCGGCGCTTATAGCGCATGTAGGCATAACGCTTCTGTTTGAGGGCCGTCTCACACTCGGCCGACCACCATGGGAGTGGTCGGCGTGCAAAACGGCCAGACGTCCTAGGAATAGTAGTCAGGCCCACGGCGATGAGGTTGCCGGAGAAGAACTCAACGGCCTCATCTACCGACCTAAACTCCTCGACTGAGATAGAGAATTCAGTCATTTCCTGAAATGCAGGCCACCGCGCCCGCGCCAAGCACCACCGAGGTGGTCTCTCAGGCGGCAGTTGCCCTGAAAATGATATTTGAATGGGAAAGTGATCACTACCATGGAGGTCATCGACCACCCCCCAATCAAAATCAGGCTGTGCATCCGAAGAGCACAAAGATAGGTCAAGGCAAGAAAATGAAGCGGTTCTCGGACAGTGATGCGTAAACTCATCCACGTTTAGGACACCCATCTCAAGCTCTTCGATCAGATCGGCAAGGACTTGTCCCCTGGGATTTATGGAGTAATCTCCCCAGAGAGGATGCCTGCCGTTCAGATCTCCAAGCAAGAGATAGGGCCTCGGCAACCGTGCAACGACGCGGCGGAAGTCCCCCGCGTCGAAGTCAGCTGACGGTGGAATGTACGCAGAAATGATAGTATACCTCCTATCCAGGTGCAGCTGCACAGCCACTGCCTGAAAGGAGGTATCTAAAGAGAAAGGAAGAACGGAGACATCATGCCGTGTGTAAACTGCGCATCCCGCAGCCCGGCCATCCCGCGGTGGTGGGGTCGCAAGACCCTTATACCCCGGGAGGGCAGGGAGGGGGCACGCACCTAGCATGGTCTCCTGCAAAAAAATAGCTAACGGGGAACGGGACGAGACGAGCCTCCGCAGCTCCTCCCAGTTGGCCCGGAGTCCACGGCAATTCCATTGAAGGAATATGCCCTCCAGGCCTAGCTCGGAGGAGACGCGGGGGCCCTCCTCGAATTGAAGACCCTCACGGGAATGGCCGTACGCTTCCCGGGGGCAGAACCCCGGGCGCTGTTGGCCGGACAAAGCGCTGAAGGCGCTGTAGCCTTCGAGGACTTATTGGGGGAGGTTGGGCTCGCCATGCGAGTCTTTTCCTCCCTCCGCCTCGAAACCTTAGGCGGGCGTTGCGGCTTCGGAGGCGGGGGGCCCTCTTTTCGAGGAACCACCGTCTCCGAGCCACTCGCTCCACCTCGGGGCGTGGGCGAAGGAGCCGAAGCTCCTTTGTTGCTGTCCTCCTTTCGGGGGGCAGCTTTAGGAACCCCGGAAGATAGCCTAGCGACCATCTTCAGGGGTGTTGCCTCCTGTGAGTCTAACGACTCGGTGGAGGCGCGTGGCCGTTTCGCCTTACGGGAAACGGTCACGCTGGGGGAAGAGGGGGGAGCCCTGGTTTTAGCCGGGGTAGGGTATGAGCCCTTTTTGCCGCCAGCTTTACCAGGGGAGCGCCCGGGTTGGGTAGAGCCCGCAGAAGGGCTCCGAATGGGCGCGGAAACAACCGTGCTCGTTGGCCTGGATGGGCCGGGAGCAGAGGGTGCCTTCCTAACTATTGAGGCATATGACGTCCCAGGCAGAGCCGGGCGCGCCAGGACCAAGTCCTTTGCCTCGCGGAATGAGAGTCGATCCTGGTCCTGAACGGCCAGGATTTCTTTCTCAAGGAGATATGCACCACATTGCTTCGAAGAAGCAGGGTGCGGCTCTCCGCAATTGACACACTTGGCCACACACGATTTGGACTTATCGTGTGCGACCTTGGAGCAATTTACACAGACTTCGGGTGACCCCGACTTTGCACGTCTACATGAGCGATTCGTATGGCCGAAGCGGTGACAGTAATAGCACCGCCGCGGAAGTGGCACGAATGCCTTCACGCGGTAGCGGTACCAACCGGCACGCACCGACTCAGGGAGCTTGTCACAGTCGAACGTGACGAAGAGTGTAGGGGTGGGTCTCGAGGCCCCTCCCTGTTTTCTCATCACACGTTCGACCTTGACCGCCCCATGGTCGGCCAGCTCTAAGGTGATGTCCTCAATGGAGTAGTCAACGAGTTCCCTCGCATAAACTACTCCTTTCACAAAGTTCATGGTAGAGTGCGGCGTCACACTCACCGGGGTGCCATGAAGTGTCCGAAGAGCACTAATCTTAGCCGCCTCGGCGGGATTCGCCGCATTCGCCAGAAGGCTCCCGTCCGAGAAACGGGTTACCTTCGGCTCTCTACCAATTGCACTAGCTAATCCTCTCCTCTGATGGATCATGTTGCCCTTGGACAACATGGTGCCATCAGTGGAGCGAATAACGAGGAAGCGTTTGAAGCCAGCGGGCTCGAAAACGCCAGGTAACCTCTGAATCAGGGGCCCCGATGTCATCGAGGCTCCGCCCTGTGCACTCTTGGTATTAGTCTTCTTTGTCAGGGGCTCCGCAACCGGGGGGGCATAGGGGGCGGATGTGCCGATCTTGGCTTGGTCGCTTGCCAGAGTGGCAGCAGACCCATCCGTCCCCGCAGCCCCCGCGGATGGAGAGGAGCCCCGAGTCTTTTTTGTCTTTTTCTTTTTCTTTTTCGGAGAGGAGGGCGGGGAATGAACCCGCTTTTCACCTCCGCCGGCAGAAGTCCCCAGGCCAGATGGACCAGCCTCAGCCAGGTCCCTCTCCGAAATGGAGAAGGTCCTGGTTGTCGTAGGGGCACCTGTCGGAGGAGATCCCTCCCCTCCTTCTACTGCCTCGGACCCCTCAGCCATTTGAGGAGGACCTTGCATAGGGGCGGATTCGGGTTCGGTGCTTGGCGCCGAGCCCGAATTCCCCCCCATGGAAGGCCCTACCGTCTGGGGCTGGGTCTCCTCAAGGACCATGTCTATCACAGGAGGGGCCTCCAGTTGGCCATCCCCTCCCAGGACATCGCAGGTCCCCTTAGCAGTGTCGCCAGTCTTGTATGGGGAGGCACAGGCCTTGACCCCGGCAAGGTTTAATATTCTTGCCAGCAGGTCTTTTGAGGGAAGCGACCGAAGGGGCCTGGCTTCCCTCTCCCCCCTAAGGGGGTTTGCCCTACCGAGCTGCTTTGATGGGGAGCGGCTGGCTAAGGGCTGCCTGCTGGCTTTCTTGGCAGTCCCCTTGAAAAGAAAAGATGGGACTGCCGCTGGGAAAAGGGAGGTGCCCGAAAGCACCTCCAGAGAAGGGGGTGAGGGGGAGTCCCCTGCACCCGTAGGCGAAGGAGAGGAGTAAGCCTCCTCTCCGGTCAGAGAAATATGGAGGGTCCCCTGTGCAAGCACAGGGGGGGGTCCTCCATTTTTTCGGTGGAGCTGCCCAAGGGCGGCTCCGTCGATGAGCAAGGGGGAGTTAAAGGGGTTTGGGTTTTTTTTGGTTGTTCATCTATGGGCATGGTGACCCTATTTTTGCCACGGGACGCAATAGCTCATCACCCCTCGCAGTAGCCCGCACTGCGAGAGGTGCTTACAAGCCCGGCAGAGCCAGGCGCCGCCATTCGGGACCACCCCTCCCGCCTGGTGGCCTGGCAGTCCATCGGCATGGCGGCTCCACCTTGGACACGGCGTAAAAAAGATAGATTTTGAAGAGGAGAGGAAAAGGGATGTGAGGAAGGTATGGGTGGAGATGAAGCAGGTTGTTAAAAAAAACCCATCCCGAACCGGAGCTGAGGGGTTAGGGAACAATGTCCCCTCCCCCCTCAGCCCCCATCCGGGGTGGTCGGCTTGAGAAGAAGGTCAGCATTCTACCCTGTGAAATTAGAGGCTAACCAGAGAAAGTTGTGGGAGAGGTTGTATGAAAAGCGACGAGGTAGGGGAGAAATCGGGCTATCTGAAGGAAGGAAGAGAGGCTAAGCTGGGGCCGGACGGAGCGCTGGATCCCGTCAGCACGGCGGCCAGGATGGCAAATCGCCGCGCCCCTTACGGGGGCAACAATATGGAAAGTGTGACAGTAACTATTAAGTACGAATAGACTGGGTGCAGCCTCTTCCATTCTCATCAGAAGAGAGTTCTTGTCTCCTTGCATGACGTTCTCCATATCTGAGGCATATCCTATGACTTTGTCCCAGTTTAGCTCATCTTTCTGCAAAGTACTTTTCATGGATGCAAACAGTCCAGTGGCGCCCCCTTCTTCCACAAGAATAAGACGATAGAATGGTGTGGCTGGTTCTTTGTTTGAATTCAGGAAACGGAAATTAATGCAAAATACTTTGTTCATTGTGATGTCAGTCGCCTTATCACACAAGATTAAAAATTAATTTAATATTTTCAAATCTTCATCAAGCTTTTGATGGGCATACTGCGACAAACATTGGGATTGAAGCTCATTGCCTTGATGTCTTTTGAGTCGTCAGCATTGCTATGTAGAGTTGACGTACGAGAGACTAAGAAGTTAAGTGAAATGTTTTTTCTTACAGCGTTCAAATCTGCCTTGACAATTGTAGAATCTCTGGTGGCAGTGAAAGATGTCGTGGGGCGATTTGCCTGACATGTCTTGGCTCGCTGCAAGTAAAGTGATGTTTTAGTGTGTCGACCTTTGGGAAATGAAAATTAGTCTATTTTCTTTTTTTGCGTGTACGCATGCAGACACAGTGAATTAAATATGTATCGGCCTACTAAATACATACAAGATTTATTCATTCGTAACCCTCGTCAAAAAGCAAAACAGATGCATTAAGGACGAAGTGGCGTAAGAATTCCCCAAAAGCGCCTAACCTAATCAGGCACGACTAAGCCAGGACTAGGATGCGCAACCTATTCAAACTACGGCGGGAACCAGGAACTAGGCGCATAAAGGTAGGTGGGAAAGGGCCCATAAGCTAAAATTAAAGCTAGAGGCGCACATCTAGGACAGAATTTACAAATAGTAAACAATGAACACGAGGAAGGGATTGGACAAAAAAAATAAGGGTAAACATGTAGATTGGCGGCTCGGCCGAAAAAGTGGATTTTTGTTTGTTTATATTTCGTTCACCCCTGCTTGAATATTCATGCATGTTTGAGTCTTATTTTGAATATACCCGGCGCCATTTTTTTTATAAAAATGTCCGAAACTAACCAAACGGAAAACGCTGTTTACTTACTTTATTGCTGTCGGTATACTTCTGAAATAGCGATGAGGAAAGCGTGGAATCTTTCTTTAATTCCCGTTTTGGTAAACGCGAATCGCTTTCCCCTCGCCGCCAATCTTCTGCCTATTTTGTTCACAATAGTGAATAGAGACCTCTCTGCAGAAACTAAGCTAATTAAACAAAGTTTTTGGTATAACTGTGACTTCATGGGACAGAACTTCTAATGCCAATTGGTTGACTGGAAACTAGTAAATAATTCGCAGAATAGTTTCTACATAGATCTGGGCATTTGGGAAAAAGGAACCATTCAATGCTGATTTCTTAAAAAAATGGCGCTCACTTGAGTCACGTTTAGTTTTAGAACATCTAAATTCAAAATTAGGGTCAATATTTAATGCCTGGCCACAAACCTCGCAATCGATTTTAATCCTAGGTAAATTATGACAGTCCAAAAAGATAAAAAATTTATCTCGATCCGAAAATAAAGTACAAAGTTCGACAATAGACGAAGGACAATGTTCACAAACGAATTCGATATTCCAACTGCGTTGCCCGCGTAAAAGGCGTCTTTACTCCACCCAAAGGGCTCACCAAAGTGTAGTTCTTTTAAACGATCTAGCTAAGTATATTTAAATGTATAAAAAAAAGGTAATAAAAATAGTAAAATGGGGACAATATATTGACAAATAAAAATGACTCCAAATGAGGATAATAAAAAGATATTAAGTGAAAAACAAAATAAAAATTCAATTCAGTCATTTCTGACGTCCGCCCCCCCCCTTACCCCCATTATAATTCGCAAAACGATTAAAGGCGCAGAAATGAATTGGTTAAATCATTCACTTGTGTAAACGTTAGAACATTATTCTATAAACAATTAAGATTATATACTGGGGGCTGGGCCCTCCCGACCATCCCCCCCAAAAAATTTATTGAAACTCAGGATCATCGTAGGGTGGTCCCCCCATTGTGTTTACCCTCAGACGAGCTGTCCCCTTAAATCTACTCCAAAAAACGTGAAACATATTGTAACAAGGACTTAATAGTTTACGTCCCAACGTTCGAGCCGCCAAGCTACATATTTATCAAAATAAGAATCATCAAAAAATCAATTACAGCGAAGAAATACTGTAGGGGTGCGAAGATGTATAAGAGAAAAAAAACTTCCTTCCAAAAAAGCGAGAATATAAATAGCCCATTAAATTACCAAGTCAGAACGGACTTCGCCGTAGCGTAATGGTAGAGTGCTAGCCTCGGGATTCAAAAGACCCAAGATCGAACCCCAAAGTCTACAATTTTTACAAAGAAAATTCTCGAAGAAAACGGAGACCACGAAAAACGCTTTAAGGACAACTCAAGGAATTAACTCAAGAGAAAACCGCTGTCAAGAAAAAAAACGGAAAGAAAACGACTTCAGGGGCTAATTCGTCTCAACTCATCTCATCCCATCAAAATCGTCAAGAAGCAAGAAGAAATCATCGCGTCATCAGAATTGGAAGGAATCATCACATCGTCGTTAAAAGGGAAGATTCATCAAGGAAGAAAGAATTACGAAGAGTCAGATAAATGGAGTCAATGTTTCAAGGAGCAACTTCATCTCAAGAGATAATAAATAGATTCGAATATGGAAATCTCAAAATGAAGTATGATACAGATAAATACGTGAAAAATGACCCCCCCCCCCCCTCATAGGTCTACCCCTGACGCCTGAGCGCGCTTCCTTCTTTTCGTCTTTTTGCTTTGCTTTCTTTTTTTGTGTTCGTTTTGGTTTGTGTTTTCTCTTTCTTTTTTTCTTTTTATTTACTATTTAGATATTGTTTTTTAATCTAGCCTAGGCGTAGTTTGTGGTGCGATTCAGGTGGGCACCAGATGAGCTGTCTCTCTCTTTCTCTCTCTAAAAAAAAAATCCTTCTCTCCTTAGAGGAAGACCCCGTTTCTACCAACACCCTGAAGAGGCACAAGACCGTCGAACCAGCCTTAGCCTTCGAAGAGATCGAGAAGATCGTTAATTTTTTTAAGAGCACATCTAACGCCTGCATAATAGAGCAAAAGTCAGAGTAATCTCGATACAGCCTTTTATTACGCTAGACTAAAAAAGAAGTAACATGTAAAAAACTAATAACAAAGATTAAACAGGAGCAAAGTTTAAGAATAAAGGTAAAAAATTAACAACAAAAAAAAATAAGCAAACATGCAAAAAGAAAGAAGCATGCTCCGGCATCATGGGTAGGCACACCTCTCAACGGGAGAGGAAATTGCAATTTACAACAATGAATGTCAAATAAAGTGGAAAAGTTACTGCCTGCAAAGCCCAGAGATAAATCAAGGCTGGAAAATGAAGCGGTTCTTGGGCAGTTAGTGGGTAAACTCATTTACATTTAGAACATCGATCTTAGGCTCATCGATTAAGTCGGACAGGACCTGGCCCCTGGGATTGATCTCATCAGAGGGGATGTCTATCATTCAAATCCCCGAGCAAGAGAAACGGCCTCGGCAATCGTGCCACGACGCTGTGGAAGTCGGACGACGGTGAAATGTACGCAAAAATAAAAGTAAACCTCCTGGTTCTGGTGTAGCTGCGCAGCTACTGCTTGAGAGAAAAAAAGCTAGAGCAAAGAAGACCGGATACATTATAGCAAATTTAAATGGCACATTCTCCTGCTCGGACCCCATCCTGTGGTGGTGAGGTCGTAGAAACCTTATACCCCGGGAGGGTGGACAGAGGGTACGAAGCAAGCACGGTCTCCTATCAAAAGATAGCTAAGGGAAAACGGGAGGAGACGAGCCTCCGCAGCTCGTCCCAGTTGGCCCGGACTCCGCGGCAATTCCCTTGAAGAAATATTCCCGCCAAGTCTAGCTGAGAGAAGAGGCGGGGGGCTCTCTTCGAAGAGAAGACAATCACGGGAATAACTGTACGCTTCCTGGAGGCAGAAGTCCGGGTGCTGTTGGCTGGACAATAGGGTAAAGACACGGTCGCCTTCGCGGTTCGGCTCTCCAGTCGAATCTTTTCTTTCCTCCTTCTCGAAACTTTAGGCAGGCGGGGTTGTTTGGGAGGCGGGGGTCCACCGCCTTCGAGTCACCCAGCATATCACTCGGTGTAGGCGTAGGAGCCAAAACTCTTATAGTGCTGTCCTCCTTTCGGTGGGCAGCTTTATGAACACCGGAAGATTGCCTCACGACCAACTCCAGGGGTATTGCCTCCTGTGAGTCTAACGACTCAGTGGAGGCCGTTTCAATTTACGAGAAACGGTCACGCTAGTGGAAGGAGGGGCCTGATTTTAGACGGAGCTGGGTATGAGCCCTTGGTGCTGCCAGCTTTACCAGCGGAGCGCCCGTGGTGCGTAGAACCAGCATCAGGTTTCAGAGTCAGCGTGGAAACGATCGTCTGTCGTATCACCGACTTTGCACGTCGACAGGCGCGATTTGTATGGCCGAAGCGGTGGCAGTAGTAGAACTTCCGCGATAGTGGCATGAACACCTTCACGCGGTATCAATATCAACCGGCACGAACAAACTCAGTAAGCTTGTCACAGTCGAACGTGACAAAGAGTGCAAGGGTGCCTCGAAAACGTGTTTTCTCATCACACTTTCGACCTTGACCGCTCCATGGCCGGCCAGGTCTAACGTGGTGTTTTCTATGGGTAGTTCACGAGTTCCCTCGTATAAAACATTCCGTTCATAGTAGAGTGCGGCGTCACAATCGCCACGTGCCATCGTGTTCAAGGGCACTATTCATGGCCACCTCGGAGTGATTAGACGCAATCGCCAGAAGGCTACCGTCCGAGAAACGGGCCACCTTCGACTCTACCAATCACGCTCTTCTCTGATGGATAATGTTGCCCTTGGATAACATGCTGCCATCAGTGATGCGAATAACGAAGCGTTGGAAGCCAGCGGGCTAGAAAACGACAGATAACTTCTGGATAAGGAGCCCCAACGTAATCGATGCTCTGCCATGCGCACTTCCACATTTGGTTAGTCAGGGACTCCCTACCCGGGAAAGCACTGGAGACGGACGTGGAGATGTTGGCCTGGTCGATTACCTAAATGGCAGAAGAACCATCCGTCCCCGTGGCTCCCGCGGAGGGAGAGGAGCCCTTTGTCTTTTTGGTTTTACGATGTTTATTCTTTTTAGGAGAGGAGGGTGGGTAATGAACCCACTTTTTTCCTACCCCGGAAGATGCCCCCGGGGCAGATGGACTGGCCGCAGGAAGATCCTTCCTTGAATTGGAGAAGGTCTTGGCTGCATTAGGAGCAGCCAAGGGAGATTTATTTTTTGTAGGAGCCCATCTGGCAACTGCCTAAATGGGCATAAGTCGCCGTACTAGCGACAACATAGTACTAGGCTAAAGTAAAATAACGATATGCAGGAAAAAACAACAACAACAAAAGAAAGAAAAAGAAACAACAAAAATAAAAATAAAAAAAGGAAACAGGAGAACGGCAGCAAGCACGCTTGGGTGTCGAAGGGAGGCCCCGGTGCATGAACGTGAGACCTGGAAAAAACAACAATAACAACATAACAGATAAGGTGGAGAAGGCCAGATTCATCCAAAATGTTCACAAACCAGTGTGCACGAACTCATCCCAAGTACAAGGGTCAAATGGTATCGACCACGACCATAGCGGTACCGGTACAGGTAACGTGCGCGAAGATAACCCAGATTGGGACATTGAACGAGAATGTGCTGAACCGTCTGTTGGACAACGCAGTCGTCATAATAAGGCGCAGGCGGTGCTTCATAAATAGCGGTGCGTTCCGCGAGTGTGTCCAATTCGGTGACGGCATAAAGCAACCTGAAGCGTGTTGCATTGGAGGGGTAGGTCCATGGAAACAGTCGCGGCGCAATGAGACGCAAGCTTAGATTCCTCTCGACCGTCTCCCATCTTATTTATCAAGCAGCCCAGAGAACTGCCATGTAGTCGGTGTGAGGAAGAGCAAAACGCAGGTCCGGTCGCAGAGTCCTTGCGGACTCTTTGGTGCCCTCATTCCCCGCAATTCCTGCATGTCCAGGAATCCAGCAGAAGATAATCTCGACATACACCCGGCTCGCCAAAACCGTGGCTTCACGAATTTCGCGAACCAGGAGATACGGAGATTTTAATGCCCCGAAAGCATTCAGGGGGCTTTGTGAGCGCTATAAATCACAGTCCGGTCTCCGAACAGGGCACGTCACGTAATCTCCCGTACCGAGCGGTGTATTGCCACCAGCTCGGTCGTGAAGACAGACGTAGCGCCTGGCAGAACCCCGCTGACTTCAAACAGAGGAGATACAGTGAGGAAGCCGACCCCATCTTGACTTGGAGCCATCCATATACACTGGCACGGTCCAGCGTGACACAGTGTGCTCCAAAAAGGCCAAACACAATACTCCCGGCGCTGTACAAGCTTTGGAAGCAGAGACTTTGCGACAAATGGTCAAAGGTGGTACCCTCCAGGGTAGCGACCTAAGCAGAACCAGGGGCACTACCGACCCGAGAGTTATACTTAGCTCTCGATGGCATAGGCACCGTCGAGATAAGTTGCGAATGCAGTGAGTGCTTTTGGTCACTGAGGGAGGCACCGAGCTAGCGCAAATAGGAGAGAAATACACTGTGCAAGGCGCAGAGCAAGTGGCATCTTCCAAACATCGATTAGTAGGCTCTCAAGGGGACAATTGTGGAAGGCACCGGTCGCTAAGCGAAGGCCGGTGTGGTGGATCGTATCTACCTTCCGTAGCACATGCTCGGTTGCGGATGCATAAAACTCGCATCCATATTCGAGCTTCGAGCTAACAAAGGATCGATGAAAGTCATGCTGAAACTCACGGAGCGAACAATATCCATGGCGCAGGTGCAAGATACGCTAAGGCTGCAAATATGAGCCTCCCAGGTGAGGCGTCAGTCAAATACAAGTCAAAGGAAATGTGCGAGTCTACCACTTCCAGGTGCACCTCATTTAGAAACAAGTCTGGGTCAGGGTGGAGCCGTGTATGACGGAAAAAGTGCACCACGTTAGTCTTGGCCAAGGAAAACCGAAGTCTGTGCATATCGGGATAACTAGAGACGCGGTTCAAAGCCTGTTGGAGTTGAAGCTCCAGAGTTGGCATCTTGGCCGTGCCAAAAGAGATCGAAAGTCGCCCACGTAAACCATATCGAGGACATCTTCCTCTAGCACCGAGGTGATGCCGTTGATGATTAGGGTGGAGAGTGTGACACTGAAGACACTTCCATGCGGGACACAATCTTCCTCCTCCATTAGGCCGGAGAGGGCTCTTTTCAGACGTACGCGGAATCGACATCTCGCAAAAATTCAGATATAAAGATAGGGAGGTGCCCCTGCGTCCCCAAAGTGTGGAGAGTCTCCATGATACCGTATCGCCATGCGGTATCATAGGCATTCTCTACATAGAAAAATACAGACGCAGTGCTGTCTACGGAGGACGGCCTCGCAGGCGGCATTTTCCAGTCGGAACAGAGAATCGACGTGGAGTGGAACTTGAGGAAGCTGCACTGTGTAGAAGACAATTGGCTTCCAGGTGTCCAGAAAAAAGGCTAATTTAACATTTACCAATTTCTCCATCAATTTGCACACGCAGGAGGTTAGAGAGATTGGGTGGGAACCGGCCGGGGTAGAGTGATCTATCCCCGGTTTGCGAAAAGCGAGCACAGTAGAGATTCGCCAGGAACCTGGGACGATACTTTCTACCCAGATCCTTTTGAACAAATCTAACAGAAAGGCCAGGCCTCTCTCACACAAGTGTCCAAGCCTGGCGTGCGGGACATCGTCCGGACCAGGGGCGGTGTCTGCGCACGAAGTTAGCACGGAGCGCAACTTACTCAGAGTAAACCTGTCTTTGAAGCGTTCCCCGCCTCTGGAGGTAAAGTCCAGTCGACGACCTTCAGCGAACTCACGACGTGCATTGAATGCTGGCGGAGCATCATCGCGACTAGAGAATGCGGAGAAAGCGGTAGTGAAGGATTCCGCCAAAGACGCGGGGTCCGAAATTGCGGTCCCATTCTCATGGAAAACGGAGGGATGGGGAAAGAATTTGCCATGAATCCTTTCAATTCGCTTCCACACCTCTTCTATAGGGGGTCTTCCTATTGAGTGAAGACATGTATACCTGCCAAGAAGAGCGGCGGGCGTGCTTCGAAATATCTTGGAACCTAGCCCTAGCTCGACGAAATTCATTGACAGTGAAATCGTTCGAACGGTGCCAATAGCGCCTGAAGGCATAACGCTTCTGTTTAAGGGTCGTCTCACACTCGACCGACCACCACGGGAGTAGTCAGCGTGCAAAAAGACCAAACGTTCTAGGAGTAGTAGTTAGGCCCACGGTGATTAGATTGCCGGAGAAGAACTCAACAGGCTCATCTACCGACCAATCTCCTCCATTGAGATAGAGAAATCCGGAACACTGCGCACGAGCCAAGCACCACCCGGGCGGGCTCTTGGGGAACAGCGGCCAGAAAATTATATTTGAATGGGAAAGTGATCACTACCATGGAGATCATCGACCATTCGCCACCCCAAATCAGGCTGTGCATCCGGGGGGCACAACGATAGGTCGATACAGGAAATCGAAGTGGTTCTCGGGCAGCGATGCGTAAACTCATCCACATTTAGGACACCCATCTCCAGCTCGCTGATCAGGCCGCTAAGGACTTGACCCAGCGAATTAATCGAGTATTCTCCCCAGAAGTGGTGTCTACCGGTCAGATCTCCGATTAAGAGATAAGGCCTCGGCAACGTGCCACGACGCGGTGGAAATAACAGTATACCTCCTATCCACGTGCAGCTGCACAACTACTGCATGAGAAGAGGTATATAAAGAGAAGAGAAGAACAGAGACATCATGCTGGATATAAATAGCAATCCTCCCATCCGGCCTCCTTCCTGTAGTGGTAAGGTCGCAAAACCCTTATACCCCAGAGGGTGGGCAGGGGACACGTGCCCAGCATGGTTTCCTGCAAAAAAAGATAGCTAACAAGAGACGGGAGGAGAGGAGCCTCCACAATTCCTCCCAGTTTGCTCAGAGTCCGATGCAATTCCATTGAAGGAATATGCCCTCCAAGTCTAGCTCGGAGGAGATGCGGTGGCCATCTTCGAAGAAAAGACCCTCACGGCAATGGCCGTTTGCTTCTAGGAGGGAGAACTCAGCCGACGTTGGCCAGTCAATGTCCCGAATGCGCTCTCGCCTTCGAGGAATTATCGGTGGATGTTGGGCGTGCCATGCGAGTCTTTTTCTCCCTCCGCCTCGAAACTTATGCGAGCGGGGCGGCTTCAGAGGTTGGTTTCCCTTTTTTGTAAGCTCCACCGTCTCCAAGCATATACAGCCTATCACTGGTTGTGGGCGAAGTAACCGAAGCTACTTTAGTGCTCTCCTCCTTTGGGGGAGCAGCTTTATGAACCAGGGAAGAGGGCCTAACGGCCCTCTTCACGGATGTTGCCTCCTGTGAGTCTAACGACTCGGTGGAGGCGCGCGGCCGTTTTGCCACCCTCGGGGAAGGGTGGGGCTGGGTGTCAACCTTTTATGCCGCCAGCTTTACCAGGGAAGTGCACGGGGTGGGTAGAACCCGCAGCAGGGTTCCTAATGAGCGCGCAAACAACTGTGCTCTTAGGCCTGGAGGGGCCAGGAGCAGAGGGTGTCTTTCTTAATATTGAGGCATAGGACGTTAAGGGAAGCGCCGGGCGTGCCAAGACCAAGTCCTTAGACTCGCGAAATGAGATACAATCCTGATCCTGAACGGCCAAGATTTACTTTTCTCTGAGATACAAACCACATTACTTCGAGGAAGCGGAGTGCAGCTCTCCGCAATTAATACACTTGGTCACACACGACTTGGACTTATCGTGTGGGCCTTGGAGCAACTAACACAGACATTGGGCAACGCCGACTTTCCGCGTCCACAAGAGCGATTAGTATGGCCGAAGCGATGACAGTAATAGCACCTCCGCGGTAGTGGCACAAATGCCTTCACGTGGTAGCGGTACCAACTGGCACGCACCAACTCAGATAGCCTATCACAGTCGAACGTGAGGAAGATAGTAGGGATGGGTCTCGAGGCCCTTCCTCGTTTTCTAATGACACTTTCGACCTTGACCGTCCCCTGGTCGGCCAGCTGTAAAGTGATGTCATCTATGTAGTAGTCCACCAGTTCATGGTAGAGTGCGGTGTCACACTCACCGGGGTGCCATCTAGTGTCCGAAGGGCATTAAGCATAGCCGCTTCGGAGGGGTTTGACACATTCGCCAGAAGACTACCGTCCGAGAGGCGGGTCACCTTCGGCTCTCGTCTGATGGATCTTGTTGCCCTTAGCCAACATGCTGCCATCAGTGGAGTGTATGATGAGGAAGTGTTTGAAGGTAGCGGGCTCGAAAACACCAGGTAGGCTGTGAATGAGGGGCCATGACGTAATCTAGGCTCCGCTCTGCGCACATCTGGTCTTCGTCTTGGACACCCACCCGGGGAAGCAACGGGGCCTGACGTGCCGATCTTAGCCTGGTTGATCACCGAAACGGCAGCAAACCCATCCGTCCCTGCGGCCCCCTCGATGGAGAGGAGCTCCCGAGTTTTTTTTGTGTTTTTTTCTTTTTAGGAGGGGAGAGTAGGGCATGAAGACTCTCCTCTCCTCCGCCGGCAGGAGCCCCCAGGCCAGATAGACTGACCTCAGCAAGATCCTTCTCCGAGATGGGGAAGGTCTTGGCTTCCACAGGGGCACCAGCTAGAGGAGGAGATCCCTTCTCTCATTGTAAAGTGTGAAGAGGATCTCGCACATGGGCTGACTCGGTTCGGTGCCTGACACCGATCCCAGTTTCACCTCATGGAAGTCCTACTGTCTGGGGCTGTGTTGCCTCAGCGACCATGTCCATCTCAGGGGTATCTCCATGTAGCCACCTCCCCCCCATCCCCCCTCAGTACATCATAGGTCCCATTGTCTGTAATCGGGTGAGAGCGGGGAGCATATACGGTGACCCTATCTAAGCTCAAAATTAGAGCAAGCAGGTCTTTGGAGGGAAGAGGCCGACGGGGTATTTCTTCCCTCCTTCCCTAAGGGAGTTGGCTCTATCATGCCACTCCCGGTTAAGCGGTCAATTATAGGCCAGGCCGCCTGCCTTTCTTAGTAGTTCTCTTGGAAAGTATGGGGGGGGAACTGCCGCTGCAAAGAGGGAGGCACCCAAGGGCACCCCCAGAGAAGGGGGTGAGGGCGAGTACCCTACACCCGTATGCAAAAGCAGGGTCGTAAGCCTCCTCTCCAGTTAAAGAGCTTCGGAGGGTCCCCTGCGATGGCACAGGTGGAAGGGGGGGAGCCTTCATTTTTTCAGTGGAGCTGACCAAAGTCGGGGCCGTCGGTGGTGAAGAGGTAAGGGAAAGAATGTTTTTTTTTTATAATCACTGGGCATGGGGACCGTATTCATTAAACGGGAAGCAAACTCTAATCACCCCCCCCCCCCCGCAGTAGCCCGCTCTACGTGGGGTAAACACGGGTCGGGCAGAACCAGCTGCCATAATTTAGGATCACACCTTTCCGCCCAGTGGCTAGGCACCCCTTCGGCATGGCGGCTCTACCTTGGGCTGGGCGTAAAATCGATACAAATTGGAAGGAGAGAGAAAGGAGTATGTGAGGAAGGTGTGGGCAGGGAGGAAGCAGGTTGTTAAAAGCCCACCACCCAAACCCGGAGCTAAGGAGTGAGGGGGTCAATGTACCCTCCACCCAGAGCTCCGATCCGGGATGGATGGGTGAGAGGAAGCTGGTCGGCGTCTACCCTGTGAAATTAGAGGGCGAGCAGAGAGAGTTGTGGGAGAGGCTGTAGGGGAAATGATGAAGTAGGGTACAAGTGCAGGCTGTCAGAAAGGAGAAGAGGCTAAACTGAGGCCGGACTTCCTGTCGGTAGTGGCGATGATACGCACCAGAACCATCTTTAAGAAAAAGTGGTTTCAATGACATGCTTGTGTACGTCTTGTCATCCTTTTGTTTTTTAGGGTTAATATTTTTATTCGAAGTTCCTAGAGCCCCTTATATTGTCCTATTTCGTCAACACTGCGGCTTCTTTTCAAAACCTCTTTAGCAAAGACATTTCCTTGTTTTTCGCCGGCCTGCCCTACCCCGGAGAATGCGACCAATACCAAAAAGAGAAATAAAATGGAGTTGGCAGCAACCTTCTGTTTGCGGGCTGCCTCACACTAGGCTGATCAATACGGAAGCGCTCGATGAATTCATCCACAGTGCAATAGTTCAGGGCGGCGCTTGTAGCGCATTGAGACATTGTGCTTTTCTTTAAGATTTATTTATGAGCAGTGTAGGTTGTTAAATGATAAGGGCAAAAGTTGCATTTGAAAGGCTTGTCAATTGTGAATAAGTGCGTGTCTGTTAACGTTCAATTTAGTTGCAGCTTGATAAGGGCAAACACTACATTTGAAAGGCTTTTCACCAGTGTGAGTCCTTGAATGTATTCTAATATGTCCTTTCGTTACAGCCTGATAGGGGCAAAGGCTGCATTTGAAAGGTTTATCGCCATGGTGAATATATGAATGTTTTTTAAGATGGCCTTTCGTTGTGGCCTGATAATGACAAAGGTTGCATTTGAAAGGCTTCTCGCCAGTGTGAGTATATGAATGAGTTTTAAGGTGACCTTTCGTTGAGGCCTGATAAGGGCAAAGGTTGCATCTGAAAGGCTTCTCGCCAGCGTGAGTATATGAATGACTTTTAAGCTGACTTTTCCTTGAGGCCTGATAAGGGCAAAGGGTACATTTGAAAGGCTTTTCACCAGTATGAGTCCTTGAATGTATTCTAACATATACTTTCCTTGCAGCTTGATAAGGGCAAAGGCTGCATTTGAAAGGCTTTTCACCAGTGTGAGCACTTGCATGACTTTTAAGCTGACCTTTCGTTGAAGCCTGATAAGAACAAAGGCTGCATTCGAAAGGCTTCTCATCTGTGTGAGTAAGTGCGTGTCTTTTAGCGTAATTTTTTGTTGCAGCTTGATAAGGGCAAACGCTGCATTTGAAAGGCTTCTCGCCAGTGTGATTATATGAGTGTATCTTAATATCTTCTTTTCTGGAAGCCTGATAAGGACAAAGGTCGCATTTGAAAGGTTTCTCGCCAGTGTGAGTATATAAATGGCTGTTAAGTCGACCTTTCGTTGCGGCCTGATAAGGGCACAGCCTGCATTTGAAAGGCTGCCTGCCTGTGTGAGTATATGAATGGCATTTAAGCTGACCTTTCGTTGCGGCCTGATAAGGGCAAAAGTTGCACTTGAAAGGCTTCTCAATAGTGTGAGTATATGAATGGCTGTTAAGCCGACCTTTCGTTGCGGCCTGATAAGGGCAAAAGCTGCATTTGAAAGGCTTCTCGCCAGTGTGAATAAATAAATGCTTCTTAAGAATTTCTTTACTTGTAGCCTGATATGGGCAAAGACTGCATTTGAAAGGCTTCTCGCCAGTGTGGGTTCTTAAATGTATTCTTAAAGATCCCCTCTGTGCAGTCCTATAAGGACAGGAGGAGCATTTATAGATTTTCTTATTCTTTCTTGAATAATGCAGCGCATGTGATTTTGTGTGTGTCGACTGTGAAGATATAGAGTTATTTTCGTCGCATTTTGTTGGACTTTCAGATCTTGAAAGTAGTCCATCAGTAGTCCAATTTGGATTATAATCAAGGGCTCGATGTGGCGATTGTATTATACCACTAAATTGTGGAATAACGTTAAGGTTGCTGGATGGACGCAATTTCGTGTCCTGAAAAAGAAACAATTAGTTATTTTACAATATCTCGTTCACAATCTTTCTGGTGTATGAGAGCATTCCTGCAATAGGACGAAAGGGTAGGGATCCCACTCATCCCAAATAAATCCATTTTTAGGACTCTCACCAGGACAATAACATCAGCAAAAAACTGATCATATCTTGAGTTATTCTACATCAGTTACACACAAATTTCTTGGAAGGATGAGGGCCAAAAAACGAAGGGATTCCAAAATTTTTAGAATCAGTATGAATAATAATTTAAAAGAATATGTGATAATTCAATATTTAAATAGAGGATATCCTAAGCAAGGTCAGCTGCAGAGATACCTTTGATACACCCCCTCATGCTCAATCTGTATGGATTGAGCATGAGGAGCATGCGATCCTTTTTTTTTATATCCAAGAACGACTTTTTGGCGGTCACCACTGTGGGCATGATCACTGAGAAATGTTTCAGAGAGAAAGACCAGTGTAGAACAGGGCAAGGGATCTTTTTTGAGAATGCCACAAGTTCTAGATGTGTTGTAGGAGACGCCCGATATGGTAGATATACTGATGGATTGGGCAGTGCAGCACGAACATGCAAAACTTCTATGTCCTAGGGGTTTAGCCTATCAGAGGGCTATGCAGAGGGAGTTGCTAATAGGCACTTATTGGCCACTCAAGAGATAATGTGCACACAATTCCAGTCTATGGTGTGAAAGTGGCAGGATGCAAATCTTGATAGAGGGTATGGATAAGTGAGCAATACACTTTGTAGCTGCATATTTTTTAAAAGACTTCAGAAGCCCATCTGGCGAGTGCCTACGTGGGCATTAGTCGCCGTACTTGACCCAGCCTATTACTAGGCAATATTAACAAAATACAAATAACAATATGTAGATAACAAGTAACAAGGCTAAAAATTAGGAAGGATAAAAAAAAAAAGGAAAGAAGAAAGCGCGTTCCGGCATCGTGGATAGGCCCAACTTCCCCCCGGTGCAGGAACATGCGACCCACAAAAAAAAACAGACAAATAAAGTGAAAGCCAGCCTCCTTCAAAAGTGGTATAGTCCAAAAGTCGGTGTGCACGAACTCCTCCCGAGTACAAGGGACAAGAGGGAGTGACAACACTCGAGGTAACTTGAGCGAAGATCATCAATGATGTGATATTCAATAAGAATGTGCCGAAGTCTGGGGGTAAACGCGGTCTACACAGTAAGGAGCAGGCGAGCGCACCATCAAATGGCGGTGCGTCGCGAAAGTGTGTCTAATTCGGAGACGGCAGAAAGCAACCTGAAGGCATCGCGGAATTGGAAGTTTTTTTTTTTATTGTGGTAGCCCATCAAGCGAATGCCTACTTGGGCATAAGTCTCCGTATACAGCCTACTATTAGGCTATATTAAAAAATCAAAGAGCAATATCTAAATAAACAATAACGATACAAAATGACAAAGGCTAAAAAATAAACGAGAAAAGCACAAAGGCAAGAAGGAAGGTGCTCCAGCGTCGGGGGTAGGGCGCCTCCATCCCATCCAATTGCGGTGCGTCACACAAGTGTGTCCAATTCGTAGACGAGACAAAGCAGCTTGAAGCCGTCGCACAATTGAGGGGGGGGGGTAGGTCCATGGGAACAGTCGCCGCGCAAAGGCGCGTAAGTTTAAGTACACCATAGCAGAGCCCCGCTAACTTCAAACAGAAGGGATACGGCAGGGAAACTGACCCCATCTTGTGGCTTGGAGCCATCCGTATACACTGGCACGGTTCCAGCATGACACGAAGTGCGTACCGAAAAGGCCGAACGCAATACTCCCGGCGCTGTACAAGCTTTGGGAGCAGAGGCGTAGCGACAAATGGTCAAAGGTGTTAGTACCCTCCAGGGTGGTGTCGTGGGCCGAACCAGGGGCGCCAACGGCCAGAGAGCTATACCTAGAGCTCTCGAAGGAGTTTCCTGGATATAAAGCCTAAGGGCTTAAGGTATGACTTGCATCTCTCGGCGGCATAGTCCCCGTTTAGATCAGCAGCGAATGCAGTGAGAGCTGATGGCGACTGATGGAGGCGCCGGGCTCGCGCGTACAGGCGAGAAATGCACTGGGCACGGCGCAGAGCGAGTGGCATCTCCGCAGCATCGAGAAGTAGACTCTTAATGTAGGAAGTGCGGAAGGCACCGGTCGCTAGGCGAAGGGCGGTGTGGTGAATCGAGTTTACCTTACACAGCACACGCTCGGCTACGGATGCATAAAACTCTCATCCGTAGTCGAACGTAGAGCGAATAAAGGATCGATAAAAAATATGTTAGTAGCTCTTATATGCGCCCCAGATGCTGACCGTAACGAAGCGAATAATATCTAAGTCGCACGTGCAATAAACCTTAAGGTTGCGAATAAGAGCCTCCCAGGTGAGGCGCATTCAAATACAAGAGCAAAGAAACGGTGCATACCCCAATTAGAAAGTGGTCTGGGTCAGGGTGGAGCCATGAATGGCGGCAGAAGTGCACCACCTTAGTCTTTGGCAAGCCTGTGCACTTCCGGCGTAACAAGAGACGCGGTTCAATGCCTGTTGGAGTCGACACTCCAGAGTTGGCATCTGGGCCGCGCCAAAAGAGATCGAAAGGTCGTCCACGTAAACTGTATCGAGAACATCTTCCTCTAGCACCGAGGTGATGCCGTTGATGCTCAGGGCAGAGAGTGTGAAACTGAGGAATCTTCGCCGAAGGACACCCTCTTCCTGCTTTATTGTACCGAAGAGGGCTCTCCCGACCCGTACGCGGAATCAACCATGTCACAAAAATTCAGATAAAATTGGGAGGCGTCCCCTCGCCCCCATTGTGTCGAGAGTCTCCATTATACCGCAACGCTATGCGGTATCATAGGCCTTCTCCAGATCGAAAAACACTGTGGCGTAGTGATGTCTACGAAGGAAGGCCTCGCAGCGGGCATTTCCAGTCGGAGCATAGCATCCAACGTGGAGTGGAACATGCGGAAGCCGCACTGTGCAGAAGACAGATGGCCTCCACTGTCCAGAAAAAAGGCAGATCTAACTTGCAAACGCAGTAGTTTAGAGAGATTGACGGGAAACCGACCGAGGTAGAGTGATCTCTCCCCGGTTTGCGAAAGGCGAGCACAGTAGCGATTCGCCAGGAATCCGAGAAGAGACCCTTCACCCAGATCCTGTTGAACAAATCTAACAGAAAGGCCATGCCTCGCTCACCAAGGTGTCGAAGCATGGCGTACAGGACATCGTTCGGACCAGCAGCGGGTTCTGCGCATAAGGCGAAAGCGGAGCTTAACTCATTCAGAGTAAACTTGTCGTTGAAGGGTTCTCCGCCTTTGAAGGAAAAGTCTAATCTGCGGCCTTCCGCGACACCACGAGGCACATTGAATGCTGGCGGAGCAGCATCCCGGCTAGAGATTGCAGAGAAAGTGGTCGCGAAGGATTCCGCCAACGACGCGCGGTCCGAGATTGCGGTCCCATTCTCTTGGAGAACGAGAGGGGGGTCCTCAGAGAACTTGCCCGGAATCCTTTTGACTCGCCTTTAGACCTCTGCCAGAGGGATCTTCTCGTTAAGTAAAGACACGTATGCCCGCCAATGAGACCGGCCGGCATGCTTCAAAATATACCGGACCTTGCCCTAGCCCGACGAAATTCACCGACAGCGAAATCGTTCTGGCGGCGCTTATAGCACATGTAGGCATAGCGCTTCTGCTTGAGGGCCGTCTCACACTCGGCTGACAACCACGGGGTGGTTGGCGTGCAAAACGGCGAGAAGTTCTAGGAATAAGAGTTAGGCACAAAACGATGAGGTTGCTGGATAAGAACTTAACAGGCTCATTAACCAACCTACTCCTCGACTAAGAGAGAGAAACCAGTCATTTCCTCAAATGTGGACAACCGTGTCCTCGCCAAGCACCACCGGGGCGTGCTCTCGAGGAAAAGCGGCCCAGAAAATGACATTTGAATTGGAAAGTGATCACTAAAATGGAGGTCATCGAATACCCCCCCTCACCCAAAATCATATTGTGCATCGGGAGAGCTCAAAGATAGATCGAGACAAGAAAATGAAGCAGTTCTGGGGCAGTGATGCATAAACTCATCCAGATTTCGGACACCTATCTCCAACCCTTCGGTCAGGTTGGCAAGGAGTTCGCCCCTGGGATTAATCGAGTAGTCTCGCAAGAGGGGGTGTCTTCCGTTCAGATCTCCGAGCAAGAGAAAGGGCCTCGGCAACCGTGCCACGACGCGGCGCAAGTTCCCCGCGTGGAATGTACGCGGAAATAACACTATACCTCCTATCTAGGTGCAGTGTACAGCTACTTCCTGGTAGGAGGTATATAGAGCCAACAGAAGAACGTATGGGCACGGAAACGTCCGTGCTCGTAGGGTTGTGGGAGTCAGGGGTAGAGGGTGTTTTTCTTAACATTGAGGCATAAGATATCCTAGGTAGAGCCAAGCAAGCCAGGACCAAATCTTTAGCCTCGCGAAATGAGAGGCGATACTGGGGCTGAACAGCCTGGATTTCCACTAATCATAGACACCTCGGAAGGATTCAACGCATTCGCCAGAAGGCTCCCGTCCGAGAACTTCAGCTCTTTATCAATCACGCTAGCTAAGACTCATCTGATGGATCATGTTGCCCTTAGCAAACATGTCATCAGTGGAGCGAATAACGAGGAAGTTTGAATCCAGCAGACTCGAAAACGCCAGGAAAATTCAGAATGAGGACCTACGACGTAATCAAGTCTCCGCTCTGCGCACTTTTGGTCTTAATCTGCGATTTCTCACCTAGGTGTGCACCAGCGCTGGACGTGCCGATCTTGGCTTGGTCGCATACCGAAATGGCAGCTGTTCTGTCCGTCACGTGGCTCCCGCAGAGGGAGAGGAGCCCCGAGTCTTTTTATATTTCTTTTCTCTTTACGAGCATGGCGGGGAATGAATTTTCTTCTCCCTTCGGCCGGCAGAAGCCCCGACGCCAAATGGATCGGCCTCAGCAAGATCCTTCTCCGAAATGGTTGAAGGTCTAGGCTGTCACGGGAGCACCAGCCAGGGAAGGAGATCCCTCCTCTCCTTGTAATCCCTCTGGCGCCCACACTGTCTGAGGAGATTTCACAAGGGCGGACTCAGGTTCTGTGTTTGGCCCCAAGCCCATGTTCAACCCTATTGTCTGGGGCTGGGTCACCTCAGGGACCATATCAATCTCAGGAAGAGGGGAGAATCTGGCCATCCCCCTGCAAGACATCACAGGTCTCCTTCCACTTACCTTTTGTATTCTGCGCCCATGAACTAGAATCCGTCGGGAAAGAGAGGGGAGCACGTACTGTGACCCCTATAAGCTCACTATGAAATAGGCAAATGTTTTTTTTATGTCTACCTTTGCCCTTCAACTTTCCTTGAAGTTAATTGTGTAAGTTTTGTTTCTGGCCATATTTTTGTCGGAAAAATCCCATGTCGCTGTTAAAGACATTATCCGTAACAGCGACATGGGATTTTTCCGACAAAAAGATGGCCTTAGTATGGGCAACCCGTTATCCCCCATTCTTTGTAACCTGTTCATGGAACACTTTAAAATTTCCCTACTCACAACTATTAAACGCAATAAAGTTTTGTTTGGTATAGGTATGTAGATGATGTGATTTCCACAGGAACATTAAAACAAATACGACTCCTTTGATAATTTTCTGACAAAGCTTAACAACCTCCATCCCACTATAAAATTCAAGGTTGAATGGGAAAATTACAATTACTTAACTTTCCTTGACGTAAATGTTTTAAGAATTAATGATAAATCGTCTTTTACCCTATATCGTAAACTTACTAATTCTAATTCCTATATACACTTTTTTTCATGTCATGATCTTAAAAAAAAAGAAGCAATCATAATATCTATGTATTTAAGAACCTTTCGAATTTGTGACTCCTGTTTTTTACAAGATGAGATCACCTTCATAAGATGCATGTTCATTGAGTTCAAATATCCACTCTATTGTATAGATGAAAGCCCATCCAAAGCTAGGGCGATATTCTACCATCCTCAACAAAAAATCTTATATGTAATATGTAAAAAGAATTGTTTATCTCTACCATATTCGCCCTTGCTCAAAGGACTAAACTCCATTGTGTTTCCCAACTTAACCACCTTCAAATACCCTTAACTATCAAGAAATCTTCCCGTTCCACTAAGCCAGAATCTCAAAATAATGATGCAGGGGCCTATTTAATCCCGTGTAAGGCTCCAAATTGCCCCTCCTTCTATGTAAGAGATCCCAGAAGGTCACTGAATAAACATATATCTGAACATAGGGGGATATTGGTAGAGCAAGCAATGCTTCTAGTATTTTTAACCATTTGAAAAACACCAACCATACAATAGATTTCCATAGTGCTCAAATAATTTACTATTGTAATGATTTTAAAAAAAAGAAAAACTATTGAATCCGCATTAATCAAAGAAATTCCAAATTTCAATTTGTATCAAACTTCATTCTAAAGGATATTGTAAATCACCCAAAGCTAAGGCCTCCAGATTAATGCAGTTGCCTGTTATATTATTATATTCCAGTATTTCAGTTTTTCTTTGTCTATTTCTTGTAGTTAACGGCTGAAGATGATAAGGGAAACTACATATCGAAACTAGTCCCGTTTTATTAAACTTTATGCTCCAAAGTTTAATATATATATATATATATATATATATATATATATATATATATATATATATATATTTATATATATATATATTTTTATATATATATATATATATATATATATATATATATATATATATATATATATATATATATATATATATATATTTCTATATCGTAACAAGTTTTGTTGAAGGCGATGGCTAATTTTGCATTCGTGATTTTCTTTTCACATCTTTTAATTTGCTCTATATTTGCTTTTAAGTCTGGGTTGAGCTCGTATAGAAATTTTCTCCGAAATTCATTAAAATCAGTTTTTAAAATTAGAAAGGGAATAAGAAAAGATTCTTTTAGTAAAATACCATTTATCTTACGTCTTTCGATACATTTGTATATCAATGAATTATAACAAATGTACAAACGAACGGGGAGATCTGCTATTATAATCCTACTGACGAACTTATGAGCATGTTCGTTCCACAATTATACAGTTGAGAGAAGCCAAGACAACCAACTTCAATTTTTTGGCACTTAACTATTATAAACAATGACAAGATTACCACGAAAGTATACGTTGAAAACACCAATCCTGGCCTCTGCATGAATGCACAAAGTGAATGTCCAGAACGATATAAGAAGGAGAAGAATGGTACAAAACAGACGGGTTCTGCGTAAGTCCAAGTGGGCAAGCTCCCAGTATTTTAAAAAAGAGAGGATTCATTAAAATTAAAAATGTTCTATTTCACCAGGAATGAGAGTAGATAGAATGCGGAGAAATCTATCTTCATTTATTGGGGATAAACAACGTTTCGAGCTGTCCGCTCATCTTCGGGTTCTATGATAAAAGGAATACATAATTTACAATGAATTATAATATCAAAAAATTTGTCTAGAAATTAGAATATTAAGAGTGGAGACAAATATCTACAAAAAGAAACTTTTTTCATATAATGCAAAACCTAAGAAATTACATAATTTATAATGAGTTAGGATATTACAAATCGTAGAGGAATACAAGGGAGAACCATCAAAACACTCGCCATCGTTGATCTGACTCCAGAGAGAAGTGGGGAGGGGGGATTGAAGTGGACATAGGTAAGATTGTATTGATAGTAGAGTTATGTAATAAGTAGGGGAGCAGCGGACGAGTCACAATTAAGACTAGGGGCACGGGGTTTAATATAAAGGGATTCTAGTATTCTTAAGCTTTGCTCATTGTTATCTTGATCTATTATTGTAAAATTATCCAAAGTTATATCCGCGTTGCATTTGATTGCATGTGCTATTTTTACCATACAAATTTCAAATTAGTATTTATTAACAAACTCAATATTGGTAGTTGGTTCAGTCAAAAGGACAAGCCTCCTCTAGGGATGCGCAGTCGTGTTGTTTACGAATTCACTTGTCCCCGGTGTCTCCAAGGAAGATACATAGGCAGCACGATTCGCTCCCTGAGAGCAATGTTCTCCTCACACGTGGGCATCAGCGCCCGTACTGAAAAACCACTTAATCGTAAAGAACCATCCCCTATCAGAGCACATGTAATCAAATGCAACGCGGATATAACTTTGGATAATTTTACAATAATAGATCAAGATAACAATGAGCAAAGCTTAAGAATACTAGAATCCCTTTATATTAAACCCCGTGCCCCTAGTCTTAATTGTGACTCGTCCGCTGCTCCCCTACTTATTACATAACTCTACTATCAATACAATCTTACCTATGTCCACTTCAATCCCCCCTCCCCACTTCTCTCTGGAGTCAGATCAACGATGGCGAGTGTTTTGATGGTTCTCCCTTGTATTCCTCTACGATTTGTAATATCCTAACTCATTATAAATTATGTAATTTCTTAGGTTTTGCATTATATGAAAAAAGTTTCTTTTTGTAGATATTTGTCTCCACTCTTAATATTCTAATTTCTAGACAAATTTTTTGATATTATAATTCATTGTAAATTATGTATTCCTTTTATCATAGAACCCGAAGATGAGCGGACAGCTCGAAACGTTGTTTATCCCCAATAAATGAAGATGAATTTCTCCGCATTCTCTGTACTCTCATTCCTGGTGAAATTAAAGATTCGCCTGTCTAGCAGCAACCCCATCGATTATATATATATATATATATATATATATATATATATATATATATATATATATATATATATATATATATATATATATATATAAAGGAATAAGGAGTAAAAACGTAGAAAAATAAATGTCTCTAGAATGTTGTAAGATCAAAGTAAAATCAAAAGACATGACACGTCTATCTGGTTCTAAAAATAATAAAACATTAAATTTCCTTTAAAAGATTTATCTCTGATAAAAATTTAAACACTCGATTCATGTTAAAAGTGCATTCCTGTTCGGAAAGGATGCTCCTCAGAACCTGCTGGGGACACATCCCTAGGCAAATAAAAGGAAAAAGCCTTTGCCTCAGAGTATGGAAACGTAGAGGCATTCAGCAAATAGGTGGAGTACAGACATTGGTACTCCACAGTGAGTGCACATTGGAGGCTGCTGAAGGCCTTCTATTAGAAAGCCATGTGTCAGATAACAAGGCCCAATTTCCAGACGGCATAGAATAACATCCTGAGTACGGGTCCTAGTAGTGTGTGGCCAAGGGCGGACTGACTGTTTGATGGCATGCTGTTTAGTTGGGGGGAATTTATCCCACGTCATCTATCACTGGCCGACCACGTACTCACGGATGTATGGCACGACATCACGGAAAGGAAGAGGAGCAGGGGTGGAGGTTCCTAGAGATGCAGCTGCCTTGGCAACAGCACCTGCTCTCTCATTTCCTTTGAAACTATGTGGCTAGGTACCCAACAGAATAAAACTTCGTGGAACGAGGATAAATATAAAAGCCACTATTGGATCTTTGAAACAAGTGGGGAATCTGGAAATAAAATGACTAAAGCCTCCAAAGAGCTGAGGGAATCAGAGAATATTGTATAGTGTTCCGATGATGAAGAAGCGATGGTATACAGTGCAGCCAGTATCGCGACAAGCTCAACCGTGAAGATAGAGGCTGTATTGGGCAAGCACACAGACACATAACGGGATGGGAAGATAGTAGAAGCTCCTACCCCATCACAGGATTTAGATCCATCTGTGTAGATAAAAAGTGCTTGATTTGTGGCACAAAGAGTGTTCATAAAAGCATAGGGGTACTTTAGGGATCTGATTATGGAATAACTGATAATTCCTTCAGTTGACCTGTATCTCCAGTCATACGAAGGGCAAAGGGGCCAGTCAGCGAAGGAAACCTGTCCTATGAGGCCACCGAGTGAATATTATAGGTGCACTCATATACAGGTGAGTGGGGGAGCTGTTGCAGCCTAAAAACGTACTGCAGATTAAAATTAAGGCAGTGAGGGGATAGTGAAAGGACCCCACTCTGCATGGTGACTCCATACTGGGGAGGACTTGAATGCTCCCAAAGCTAGACGCACTCCCTGGTTCCTGAGAGAATTGAGTTTATCTAGATTTGAGAAGGAGGCTGAAGAGTACACCTGTGACCCATAATCTAGCTTAGACTGGATCATGGTTGTATACAAATGCCACAGGATACGGTGATCACTTCCCTACGAAACATGTGATAAAAGTTTTAAGATATCCATTCTCTTCTAGGAGGATTTTTTCAAGGCAGTTATATGGGGGACCCAGGAGAGCTTTGAGTTAAGGATAACCCCAAGAAATTTACAATGAGGCTCAAACGAGATGGGGGAGCCGTTATAGCAATGCTTGTGGGCATTTCTATAATAAAAACCTCCTCGAAACTTATATATATATATATATATATATATATATATATATATATATATATATATATATATATATATATATCATCATTTATTATGTATAAAATTCAATTCTTTTGTCATTTAAATAATTCATGCAATCCTTTAACTGTGTTAATTTAATCATTCATTTATTTTATTCTAACTTTGTCAATTTAATCTTTCAATTAATTTACTTCAACTTTTGTAAATTAAATCAATTTTATGTTAAACTTAATAATAATTAATTCATTCATTTATTTTCTTGTCGATTCAATTAACGTATACTGTTCCAAACAACATCTCTTAAATTTCACACACAAACAAAAAAACAAAAACAAGTTCCCAGCACGATCAAAAGAGCACGCTATCCTGCCCACTCCACTCGCTGCTCTCTTCGTATAAAGGTCGGTAACCATTCCTTCTACAATTATTCATTTACTTAGTTAATTGCATTTTCTCTCACAATTCTTTGCAAAATGACCATACGAGAGTAGATCCTAATTATATTTAATTCTCATTGCAGTCCCAATTCAGTCCATTATAGATACTCTAAATTAAAACATATATACTCTAAATTACGACACTATATTACTTACAACTCAATATTATTTACTATATCAAAGATACTCTATTATACTCTATATTACTATATTATTATTTACTCTATTATTCCCTCTATATTGTTTCACCATATTTACTTAACCTACTTATCTCATTGTACATTCGTTGATTTTATGAATATATTTATATTTGTGTAATTGTCTTTCTTAAAGCCCAAGTCATTATTCCAAAATTTACTTCGCTGTCGCCTTTAGGCCTAAAGCTAACGGCAGACATCTTCTATCAAACAAAATTTATGCTTATGGTTTTCGAAACGCTATCTAGGCTGATTTATTAACCGAAGATAAATCCCATTGATAACCATACACTATACCATACAAAGATAAGGTTGGCTGTTCCCAGTCAACTTGCCTAAAATTGAAGAACTGAACTTTGTTTTTGAGGATGACAGTCGGAAGCCTTTTGCAGCGGCATTCTTGTCAATGATGTTAATGACCAGTTGCAATTTATGGATGACAACTGGCAGCCGAGGCGATGCTGAAAAAATGCCAAGTCATCCACATAAAGTTGTCATTACCTCTGCAGGAAGATCAGTAATAATGCTGTTGATAGCCACCGAGAAGCAGGTAACGCTCAAAAGGCTTCCCTGTGGCAAGCCCTCTCTCTGTTCAACAGGCTCCGATATGACATTTCCTACCCTAACACGCAACATGCGTTCAGCAAGAAATTGGTGTATTAACCTTGGAAGATGGCCTTTGATACCCCAGTCATATAGTTGCTTCGGGATACCATACCTCCAGATGGTATATGCTTTTTCTAGATAAAAAAGACAGCAATGGAGTGTTGTCTCTTTGAGAAAGCTTGTCAAATGCAATCCTCCACCCTGACCAACAGGTCTGTGGTGCATTGTTTCTTTCTAAAACCCGGCTGTGAGGGAGAAATAAGGTTCTGTTTCTCCAGAAACCATACCAACCT
The DNA here is from genome assembly GCA_963969495.1 of Ceratothoa steindachneri. NCBI lineage: Eukaryota > Metazoa > Arthropoda > Malacostraca > Isopoda > Cymothoidae > Ceratothoa > Ceratothoa steindachneri. The sequence goes on along the minus strand of OZ018332.1, from coordinate 38,816,963 downwards.
GGCATTCACCATCCTTTCAAAAAGCTTGCATGGGTAACATGAAAGGGCAATTGGGTAATAGTAGGTCGGAAGCGTCCCTTCCTTTCCTAGTTTACGGAGGGAAAGTATGATTGCTTCCCTCCAATTGGAAGGGAAACGGCTCTTAATCCAGATATAGTTAAATATATCGAGAAGATGTGAAATGAGGGTTGAATGCATATTCCCGATCATATCATAAGAGATACCATCAGGACCAGGTGTGGTTGATCCACGTCCTTTAAGAGCACTTCGAAGTTCATGAATGGAAAATAGCTTATTGTATGGTTCATTATCCATGCAAGGATCCATGAAGTTCAAGAGGCACCGCTCTTGTATTTTCCTGACATGTTGAAATTCTAAGGAATAATTGTTAGGGGTGGAAATGTCAGCAAATGTCTTTTCCAGGACATTTGAAATTGTGGACAAGTCTCCCCAAAAGCTCGCCTGCTTCAACTATATTGGGAGCAGAGAAACCACTTGCTCTGCCCATGAGCTTTTTCAACTCTTTTCCAGACTTTGTCTGGTGGAATTTGGTGGTTGCTAGAGTTGATGTACCATTTAAAGGAAATTCGGCGAGCCTGGCGGAGGGTACGTTGTCGTACTGCCCTGGCTCGGCTACAAGTATACTTATTGATGGCAGTAGGGTTTCGATGGTAGAGACGACAAGCTCGCTTACACTCTGTCACCACTTTGCTGCATTCCTCAGAGCAAAAAGAGAGATGGGTCTTGTGGGAAGCAGTTTTGGAGAGGGGCATGGAAGAATTTGTCGCCTGGTTGAGATGATCATGGAAGTTCTCCAGGACGATGTCAATGTCGCCCTGAGGGAAGTGTCCATAATGGTCTGAACGGTATTTAAACTTTGGTCAATTGGCTTTTCTGGTGTTACACCTATTGCGCGGTGGGGGAGGAGGGCCACCCAGGCATGAGGTCAGAACAACTGGAAGTGATCGATTCCTCTCAGATCAGGATCCACTGACCAGCTGTAATCTGCTCTACAGTCTGAGGAACAAAGTGACAAATCTATACAGGTAGAGCTGTTGGTCTGGACATTGAAGGATGTTGGAGTGCCATCATTAAATAATGACACATCCAAGGTCTCCATAAGTCTCACAATCAGATTTCCCTTGGGGCTATCATCATAGTCTCCCCAAAGGTGGTGTCTAGCATTAAAGTCTCCAACTAGTAGGAATGGGGTCGGGAGTTGGGAGATGAGATTGGCTAATTTGTTAGCCAAATCTGAAGCAACTACTCCTTCACCAGGTGGGAGGTAAAGAGAGCAGACTGTGTATAAACGGTTGGTATACACACGAATCGCCACTGCTTGAAGGTCTGTTCTCAACGGGATTGCTAAATGAGAACAGTCTTCGCAGAAAAAAATAGCCAAACCATGAATGGGTTCTGGTGGATTCTTAAAATATCCCACATAGTTGGGGATATTGGGTAATCGACGAATACCCAATTGGGTCTCCTATAATGCTATACAACTAGGATTGTACTCATGAAGAATGAGTTTGAATTCTTCCCATTTGGAGAAGATCCCCTGTAGATTCCAATTAACAATTGGAAACATATTCATCTTTTAAGGGTAATTAAATATTTTTTGCACCTGGTGAAGGTGACTGGGGTTTTGAACCTTTTTGATTTTTAGGTGTAATTAACGTTTGAGGTATAGGTAGTTTCAATGGGTTTGGGATCGCACCTTTATTAGAAGGCAAAGAACCATCTGTCAATTGTGAATATGGCAGGGTGGTTTTTGTCGGCAAAGATGCCTCCGAAGTTATTGGGTCCTCTGTACTGGTGGGTAGTAATGTCGAGAGAGATGATACCGAGTCATTCTGAGAGGTGGTTGATGGGTCAGCTGGGGTGGGTGAAGAAACCCCAGAAGGCTGTTTCTCCTCTTCCAAAAGGGCCACATACAAAGCTGGGTCAGAAAAAAATCCATTCACCTTCTTCTGGGGTTACTGATGCTGTGGATGTAATAGGCTGGCTAGTTGTGACTTATGACTCAGGGCAGATTCAGTCGGAGGGGATGGATGTCCAAATGTGAAACGAACACAACACGAACTTCCTCGGAATCTACCTTCAAGGCTTCAGGATATGGCAATGGTTGGTTGGATGCTGATGGAGGGGAATCTGAGGAACGGCGATTCCTCTTGCGCCTTGGTTTATGAGAAGCAGGAACTTCCATAATGATTGGAGAAGGAGGAGCATCATCATTCTGAGGCAGAAATTCTATTGGGGCTTATTGATGGATATTCTGCGGCCGTAAAAGTGGAGGTCGGAATGGTCTCTGCTGTCCGTGACGGACTGGTCTCGTCGCGCTAAGAGCGTCTGCAAAACTCACTCCTGGTTGTATGTATAATTCTTTAGCTCTCCTTCTAGCATCCTTCATGCTAATTCGGAACTTATTCCGAAGAGCAACAACCTCTCTCTCATACAAGAAAAAGGTGCACTCCTTAGAGGTGGTTAGGTGGTCGCCACCACTGTTGGCACAACAAGGGGGACAAGGGCACTGTGTTCCATGGAAATCAGAGGAACAATTGACACATACCCTCACCTGTCTGCAGTGCTTACTGACATGTGCAAAACGTTGACAATTAAAGCACCTAAGGGGGATTCTCCACGTAGGGCTTCACGGGAATACACAGATAACCAGCCTTGATATTCTTAGGGAGTTCCAACCTATTGAAAGTTAATATGATAGTAGCGGAAGGAATTCTGGTGCCATTAACATACGAGTGACACAGTATGCACCAACTACCTTCTGAGAAGTCAGTTTAGCAACAAGCCAGTCCACATCATATTCAATAAGCTCTCCCGACCTGATAACCCCCTTACAGGTGTCAAAGGTAGGATGGGCTGAAGAAGAGAAATTGAGGGAAGCAAAAGAATCTAGTGCTTTGATTTTTTGAGGCTAATCAAATGAAGTGGACTCCACAACCATCATTCCTAGGCCACATTTGGGCAGGTTCACCACATTTGGCAACAAAGTCTTTATAAACATTGAAAATGTCAGCCTTACTTAATGATGTCTCATTGTCTGGTGTATCAAGATCATTGTCGACCTCGGAACCAAAAGGATAGTCTACGAATATCACGGTCATTGGTGGCTGGAGAGAAGATTGACATACCACCTAAGTAACGGCGCCCCCATCCACCCCAAAACCATGGAACTATTCTAACGGAAAAATATTAGAAGAAAACAAAATTATTGACCATCCACCAGATGGCTGGCAACTACTTTTTCTAGAAGCCATTAACATACAAGAAAACAACCCAAGTTTAACATTTAATTCAATTCAAACAGAATACTACCAAGCGGCAAAATTAGGAGCAGAACAACGAAGGACACCTATTCCCCCCCCCCCTTATCAAGACCCTTCCCTTAATTGCCTTGAATGTGACGTGCTTTTACCAGCCTAACCATCCCGACCCTGTCCTAACATGCTCATAAGTCAGTATGTTTACACTAGCAGATATCCCCATTCATTTGTACATTTGATATAATTCATCGATATACAAACCAGTTTTCTTTTTTTGCTTTTATTTTTATTTTAATCTCTGAAGATGGTAAAGTTTATCGAACGCGTATAAGTGTTTTACTAAAGGAATCTTTTCTCATTCCCTTTCTGAGTTTTAAAGCCCACTTTTAATGAATTTCGAAGAATTTATACACGAACCGGAGTGGCGCTCTTGAGGATCTTTTATTTCCCAACCGGCAAATTTCCGAGGCTGACCTGACACTTTTAAAACGATGGTTGGTGCAGAGGTCGACGGGTTTACCCTTCTGGGTGGTCCGGCGCTCCAAGTAGATGTTTCGACGGTAGACAGCGACTGCGCTGCGAGAGTTCGCACCCCCTCTCGTACTACACCTGTCAATAAGTCATCTTTTCCTCGTTTGTTAGATCCCTTCGCAGAAGAGATAGATCCTGATCTAGATTATCCTCTTTTTCCGGTGCTGAATTCCAATTCCGGGTCTCCACTTTCTAAATTGGAGGCGTTTGATTTTGAATCCCGCTGTGGTGCGCCCCGCCGTATGTGGGCCCGTGGTAGTGGCAATTTAGTGGTTGAGGTATCTTCGCGAGAGCAGTGTGGTGCCGTGTGGGATTTGTCCTCCCTTTCGGAGGTCTCGGTTTCGGTTTTGTCCCAACCTCGCCTTAATTTTGTTAAGGGGGCGATTCGTTCCAACGAATTATTGCAATATGATGTTTCGAGACTAAAGGATATATTTTCGTCCCAGAATGTTACGGACGTTTATAGGGGTTCTAAGACTGTGGGTTCCGCTAAGGTTCCTACGAGTACGCTCATCAATACCTTTGAACGTCAGGATCTGCCCCAGTTTGTTCGTGCTGGTTATCTTCGTGTCCCTGTGTCCCGTTATGTCGAGCTCCCCAGACATTGTTTTAATTGCCACCAGTTTGGCCATATGAGCAGCAATTGTAGGCAGGCTCGTCGCTGTGTGGCCTGTGCATCGCGTATCAGGGCGCACCTCTTGTGGGAACCATAAATGTTGCGCCAATTGTGGAGGTTCCCATAGCGCGGCTTCGCGTTCTTGTCCCGTATTCCTTTTTGAGAAGCAGGTCCTGGCTCTTCTGGACTCCCTCAGGCTGGACTTCCGTGAGGCCCGTCGTCGGGTGCGGGGGCTGCTCGCCCCCTCCGGCCGTCTCTTCTCTGACGTTCTCCGGGAGGCGGGGTCCCGTCGAACTCCTCCCGGTCATCCCAATCCTTCTTTGTCTTCATGCGGTCCCTCTGTTGCTCCTTTTCCTCTGCCTTTGGTCCTACCTCGCGGTTCCTCCGTTGCGCCCACTACTTTGCCATTGGTCTCTTCTCATGTCCACCCCTTTGTCACGGACTGTGATACTGACCGAGCTGAGACGCTGGATCCGGCAGTTCCTCCAGGTGTCTGGCCCCCGCTGTTCCTTCCGTTCCTTGACTCAGCGCAAACCGAAGGGTTCCTCCTCACTCCGTTCAGAGTCCCAGCGCGCTCCCTCTGATGAGACTGGTTTGGCCCCCCCGAGTCGGTTGTTGGGCCGTCCTCCGTTTTGATGTCTTCTTCTCCTCCTCGGTCTTCGCAGGCATCCGCGTTGGCATCACCGGTCATTATCCGGGCAGAAGTTCACCCGGTTCCGTCTTCCTTGCTCCTTACCTCTGTGCAGTCTTCTGTCTCATAAACCAATTTCGTCTCCCTTGCCTCCAACCTCTGTTCCTTCATCTCCTTCTGAACCTGGTCCCTCCTCACCCTGTAGCGGTCTATACCCCTACAAATGAAATATTTATTCTTAGCTGTATATATATTCAAGGGTTGGTAACCATGACTTAAATCGAGATTGGTACACCCGCTCTCTCAAGTGTCTTAAAATTAACCATGAGGTTCATTCGCATTGCTGTCCTCGTCTCGGTGAATCAGATCCCTCCAACTCCGTAATAATCTATTTATCAATCCATTTAACTATTTATCCAATTTAATTCATATATCCAATTTAACGATTTACACATTTAACGATTTACACATTTAACGATTTACCACTATTTACCCATTTACCAATTTATAATCTATTTAATATTTATCAAAATATTTACCAATCAAATTTACTAATTAATATTTATCAAACCATTTAACATTGTACCAATTACTATTTATAAATTATCAATATTTATCAAACTATTCACAAATTACTATAAATCCATTCTCGTTAACTCATGCAAATTTAATTCACACGCGTAATTCAATCCAATCATAAACTGTTAATATATAATTTCACTTTTCAATAACTCTTTATTCAATAATATATATTTTTCTTAACTCTTTGTTTTTAATACGTTTTTCAACTCCCTCAAATTTAGGCCTAAGGAAATTTCGTCTGCAAAAATTTAGATTACGCGTTAGCATTTAACTTCATTCCCTTGAATAACGAAAAATAGGTTTTTATGTTTATTGTGATTAGAGCTATATAGGATCTTGAGGCAATATTCATCCAAAAATAGATAAATGGTGCCCAGAATAGTTTAAGTATCTCCCATCCATTCATTCATTCGTAAAATTAATTTTCACCGTCACATGTGTTATATTTTCAGACGTCGCATTCCGCCGCCTCACTTGGTTCCATTTTTTTCTCGCGTGGACTTATTTTTTATGAGTGACTTTTCGACACGTGCTCGCTTTCAATCCTAAGTTTACCTTAAAATCCTTGAGTGATCCCTTAGCAATTTCGTAAAATTAATTATAATAAACAGAAATACAAAGAATGACCCATTTTCAATATTTTTTTTCAAACTTTTACGTTCAAACGCGCGAATTAAATTTGTGCACACACACAAACACACTTTTATTATTCTATAAATAGATTATAACGGAGCCTCAAGCTACGCCCCAACTTCGGGCACAGTAACAACCACGCAAGTATCCTCCCCAGCATCAACAACGACGTATTCATCCACCTTCGCCCCCCACGCAAGCATTCTCCCTCATTCACCTCCGACTCAACAACGCCCTTTCCTCTACCATCTTCGGTTTAGCTTCCGCGATTCGACCCACAAAATCCCATTGGCTGGTGGGAAATGGTGGAGCTCATCCTCCTACACCAGGCAGTTCCTGAGGACCATAGAACAATCGTCGTAGCCCAGAAATTACCTTTAAGTATTTTTTCCACTTTTAAAAGTATTTTGCTTGATAGGAGTAATTTTTGGTTCTTGGGGAAGTTTCAAGAGGGCGTTCATGGAGGAATTTGGGAGGTAGCAAATTGAGGACCTGCGGGTCCTTCTCGATACGCAGATGGGGGGCAGGCTCCCCACGCACTTTCTGGACCATCTCAAGGCCCTGACAGATGCCAAGGGAGCACAGCTCGACCAAAGCGAGCCAGATATTCATGCGTGGGATGCCGGACCAAATTAAGCCCCTTATACTAATGTCCTCCCATGCGAACGTGGAGAGAATATGGCAAAGCGGCTGGTGCCTTGTATAACAATCCATTCGTGAGCTGGGAGAATGCAGACACCAGGACTTTTAGCAATATAAATAGCAAGCGTAGCAGATCATACAACTCTAATGTTAAACACCACTCAAATGTATATATTTCTCGGGTTAGGTCACCGGCCGAGGCTCCTAACAACCGGCCAGGACTCCCTCAGGATGAATCTTCTAGGCTTAGAGTCTTTTATCCGTTCTGGAGAGGATTGAAATGGATATTCGTGCCCTAAAGGGGTGAACGGGTCTTTACCGAGAGCAACATCGTGAGACGGAGGAGTCAGAGGTCGTTCCGCCTGCCGAAAAAGGCAACACCAACAAGGGAACTCCAGCAAAAGAGGTGAGGCACAGCAGTTTCATTTCAAACCTAGGCCTAATTCTACCTATCCTGACAACTCTCAGGGTAGCTGCTGCTACCACTCTAATTATGGGAGCAACGCTGTCCGCTGTGTTTAGCCTTGCAATTTTTACCATGCATCAATTCATGCCACCAACTTTAACCCTCATACTGGTCGTGCTGCTCATACTACTATATTTCAATCTTCAGGCTTTTGCTGGTACCACCTCAAATTTGGTGCAAGCGCATAAAAATGCTCAAAGCCATGCTCGTACCATCAAAATCCCCAATCTCAACCTACCCTAACCTCACCATCTCAAGTCATACAAAACTCTACGGCTTCCCTTACCGAAATTTCACCTTCAGCACAGGAAACTTTAAACTGAATTCGCAAGTGATATGTGGGTCTGTCACCTCTGCAACCTTATCCCTACATCAGGTCTATCCTCCCTTTAGCGTTCATGGCCCACTCTCCGGTTTCTCCGTCCTGGTTGACACTGGCGCTCAATGCACTGTCATTCCAGCCTCTTCAGTCGAGAAAGCTTGCACTTCTTCTGAACTTGTCTTTAAAGCTGCCAATTCATCGGATATAAGGACTTATGGGAGGCGTATCCTAGACCTTCCTCTCGGGTTACATCGTGTTTTCCCATGGACATTAATCATAGCCGACGTCGACATTCTTGTCGAGTCTCATCGCCGCAAGTTTATCGACAGAACCAGGATACTAACAGTTGCTGGTTCCTTCTTTCCTTCTACCAGCTCTCTCCTCTCTGTTCGTCTCCCTGCAACTGCCCCCCAACTTACAGCAACTTTTGCGGGAGTTCCCAAGCCTATGTCTGCCTCCTTCTAAGGACAGACCTATTAAGCACAATGTGGTGCACAGAAAAAGAGACGATAGGAGGGCTCCTGTTTTCTCACGCCCCCGTCGACTGGCCACGGATAAACTTGCCCTAACGAAGCAGGAATTTAAGTTCATGATGGAGGTCATGATCGCTTCGCCATCCACCTCCCCATGGGCTTCACCACTTCATGTACTACCTAAGTCTACTCGGGGGAAATTCAGAGCTGTAGGTGACTACAGGCAATGTCTGTACAGTTCCGGATAGGTATCCCCTGCCTTTATCAGATTTTAACTCCGCTCTCTTCGATGGTCCATTTTTTCTCGGCTCGATTTGGTTCGCGCTTTCAACCAAATCCTAATTCACCCTGATGATATCCCTAAAACGGCTATCACTACTCCAGTCGGTTCCTTTGTCATGAACCGAATACCTTACAGACTTCCTACCAGTGGTTAGACCTTCCAACACTTCATGGATCAGGTTCTGAGAGGTCTTCCCTTCGTATTTTGTTATATAGACGACCTCCTGATAGCATCTTCGTGTTTAGATGAACATTTTTCTCACCTTCGCCAGATTTGTGCACGTTTAGATGAGTATGGTATCGTACTCAACACTTCTAAGTGTATCTTTGGTGTCACACAGCTCTCCTTTGGGGACAACATTTCCCCAGAGGGAATTCGTCCTCTCGAGGACAAAGTTGAAGTTATCCGGGCTTTCCCCCGACCTTCTTAGCTAAAGCAACTTCGTCGATTCTGTGCGATGGTAAACTTTTACCACAGGTTCATTTCGAACACCTCCCACATTATGTAACCTCTCTACGAATTGCTTTCCAAGTCCAAGGTGAACCTTCCTCTTTCCTGGTTCCCCGAAGCTGGCGAGGCTTTCTCTCGCACCAAAGAGGCTATGGCTTCCGCTGTCGCCCTGGCCCATCCTTGCCCAGGAGCTCACATAAGCGTTGCTTCGGACGCGTCCGCTACTCATGTTGGTGCGACACTACAGCAGAAGGTTGGCGACTCTTGGCAACCTCTTCCCCGCGAATTATTGTTCATATACTTCGCCCACCGTCACTTACAACAATACTTAGAAGGACGTGATTTTACTGTTTTTACCGACCACAAGCCATTGGTTAGTGCGCTCACCTCTAGTAGCACCTCCTCTGTGCACTCTGCAGTTGATACTCTTTACCTTGACTTCATCCTGCAGATGACGAACGATATTCGCTACGTTCCTGGTTCTCCAAACGTCGTACCAGATGCGCTCTCGCAATTCATCTATTTCGGGCACGCAACTCTCCCAAACTGCGCCCATCGATCGCGCGACTATACTGCTTGCCCAGAAACAAGATGAAGACACGCAAACATTGCATCACTCTTCTCAGCTTATCGTTCGCGAAATCGACTTGTCGGAGTCCCTCCAGCGTATCCTGGTTGAATATTCATTGCCTGACTGGCCTCGTCCACTCATTCCTTTCGCTTACCGTCGGCACATTTTTGACCAGACTCACGGTCTCTTTCTCTCATCCTGGAATTCGAGCAACTCGCAAGCTCATTACACAACGTTGTGTGGCCAGGTATGAACGCCGACGTGGCCAAATGGACCCGCGCATGTCTGTCTTGTCAACGTGCAAAGGTTTAACGCCACACAAAGTCCCCTCTGGCTGCTTTTCCACTTCCATCGGCACGTTTTGACGCCAGTCACATCGATCTGGTTGGTCCTCTGCACTTTTCGTGTGGTTGCACTTAACTTCTACCATGATCGATCGTTTTACCTCTTGGCAAG